>BLKR01001495.1:0-282297 GCA_011170035.1 Teleogryllus occipitalis
GAGAAAAAATAAAGAAAAAATTGGTGCTATTTTTGACATTTTTTAAACGCCTAGATTTCAGGCATTATACAAAACGTTTTTTAATGTGCACGACCTTATTTAAAGGGTTGTCGTTGAATAATAAATTTCACTACGAAAATATCTTCAATATTGTAGTTGTAGAAAGACAACGAAAAATAATTTAACTTCCAGTTTTCGAAAATTCAGAGTTAAACGAAAATGTGATCCGCTCCAATTTTTAAATGTTCATTCCTCTATCCGAGGGAAACTAATAAAAAATGTAGAGCCATTTCAAGAAAATTTTGAAAATGTTGAGGCTTCATGAAAAGTATCGCCAAAAAGTCAAATTTTCTTTCAAAAATTGCAGGGCCTGGAGATCGATCAGGTCGATGGGAAAGTTTTTAGTTTTAATTTACTACAAACAGAAACGAGATTTAACCACTTTTCCTGCGTCATAGTCCTTACAATACAAGTTTTTCTGTCAAAGATTCCCCGATTTTTGCTGCAGCATTACATTACTTTCTATTTACTACCTAAGTTCATAGTAAGCGAGAAATTAAATCCCTACCGGGTCGGTATAAAATGTACTATTGGAACATTTGACGGTACAGTTCTGTAGTTTTCACGCCACGCAATAAGTTATCTATGCAACAAGACAGGATCGGACAATGAAGTATGGAGAAGCGCAGAAACAAAAAGTTAATAGAATGCCAAAGAAGATTTTATCCTGTAGACTACGGTGTGAGGAACTCTTCTTTGAGGTCTTCAGTCTCTATATTGAAGGTTTAAGACCCTAGAAAGCTGCGTTTTAGAGTTATATGAACTGTGTAGATTTTAATAATGCTGCCCGAGTGTTGCGGGTTGCGTTTGACACGGATGTGTGAGTGTGTTTTTTTTAATTTTTTTACGAGGGTAGGTGGAAATCTTCTAAAGACACCATGCGGCCCCTACCACATGATAGTGTGAGATTTTTACCCACTAAAACCAACCTCCCTTCTCCTCCATCGTCCCCGCGGAACCGCCATTAGGCATTACATCGCGGGGAGTGGATTAGAGTGGCCTAGTCACCAGCCACTTCTCTTCGCCAAAACGTAGGAAGGATCAAACGAGGATCAATCGGCTTCCCTTCTTTCCCTTTCTATTCTCCTCAGCTCAGCTATTATGGTCTGCGCATATGCGCTCACCGCATCCCAGTTGGTTTCTGAGGCCAGCATGCACCCAACCATTGCTTCGGGTGTCAGCGGGTCGATCCCGGGTATACTCATAACGTGCCGTCACTGCACATGGTATCGCGGGCACTGGAAGAACACATGTTCGGCGTCTTTGACAGCAGGTTCACATAGTGGACAGAATGGGGTATCCTCCAGCTTGAACCTGTGGAGATATGCCAGAAAACATCCATGTCCAGACAACAGCTGAGTCAAGAAGAAATTTACTTCGCCGTGTTTACGGTTGATCCACGGTGCAATGAAGGGAATCATGCGGTACGTCCATCTTCCTTTAATGGACTTGTCCCATCGATCCTTCAATTCGAGCAGTGTTGTCGAGCAGTCTGGGTTCTCCTCTTCTTTGTGATATCGCCTCCGTCTCTCCTGCGCCAAGATATCAACAGGAGGCATCCCCGCGATGACGCACACTGCATCGTTTGACACAGTGCGGAATGCACAAGCTACCCGCAATGCTGATAACCTGTACACTGACGTCATCCCTCGGATGTAACTATTTATCGACGTGGAGTTGGCCCATACTGGGGCTCCATAGAGCAAGACGGACCTCACAACCAAGGCCAGAAGCTTCCGTTTCTCCTGACAGGGTCCTATGTTGGGCATTAGTCTCGACAGTGCTGCATTAATTACCGCAGCTTTATTGCTGGCGTACTTCAGGTGATCAGCAAATGTCAGACGGGCGTCAATCATGAGACCAAGATATTTGATCGACGGCTGTGATGCAATACGGTGGTCTCCGACTTTGAGAGTGATGGTTTCTCTCTTTTTCCTGCTAGTGACTAGGATAACCTCAGTCTTGTGCTCAGCTAACTGCAGCCCTGAGGACTTCAACCACTGACTAACAATAGCGATCGCTTCGTTGCAAATATACACAAGTTCCTCAATGTACTTCGCAACGGCGACGATAGCAATGTCGTCCGCGAAACCAATAATACTGGTGCCTTCTGGGAGGGGAAGCCGAAGAACCTCGTCATACATCACATTCCATAATGGTGGACCCAATACCGACCCTTGCGGGACACCAGCCGTGATATTATGTACCTTCGGTCCATTATTTGTATTGTAAATCAGGGTTCTATTACTCAGATACTCGGCCACAATCTTCCTCAAGTACGTTGGCACATTAAATCTGCGGAGAGCTTGGTGAATATTACTCCACCTGGCCGAGTTGAATGCATTTTTAATATCCAACGTAACGACAGCACAGTACTGTTTTGGGCCTCTCTTCCATCTACTTCCTCCAATTGCTTGTCGGGCGGTGTTAATGACAAGCTGGACTGCGTCAACAGTCGAGCGGGCTCTGCGGAAACCATACTGATTTTCCGAAAGGCCTCCTCCCTCCTCCACAGCTTTCTCCAGTCTGGTACTAATAATTCTCTCCAGAACCTTGCCAGCTGTGTCAAGCAAACACAATGGCCGGTATGATGATGGATCTTCGGGAGATTTATTCCCCTTAGGGAGGAGCACCAAGCGCTGTTTTTTCCATCTTTCTGGATACACCCCTTCCCTCAAGCAAGAATAATAGAGGTCCACAAAGATGTCGGTGTGAGCGAGTATCGCAGTCTTGAGGGCAATATTGGGAATGTTATCCGGTCCGGGAACCTTTGTGTTGCCGATTCTGCTGATTGCGTGCAGAATTTCTCCTTGCGTGACTGGAGGAATTATTTCTAGCTCATATAACGCTATATTAACTGAGTCACCGGGGTGGCTCGGGAATAGGTCTGTCACAATTCTGAGCAGTATTTTGGGGCAAGTTGGAGAACGTAGGTGCCGCTGTCTTAACCTACACATGACCGTCTTGTACTGCCTACCCCATGGATCCTTTTCCACCTCGTCACACAGGCTTTGGCGCATAAGCGTTTGCTCTTGCGGATTTCTATCTTCAACTGGCTTCGAGCGAGTTTGTATTGCTCTTGCAACTGAGGAAAGTTGTCTCTGCCACGAGCTCTCTGGTACTGTCTTCTGGCTCGAAGGCACCTCCGTCGTAATTGGGCGATTTCCTCATTCCACCAGTAAACTGGTGAACGTCGAGAGATTGCGCCCCGTCTAGACATAGCCGCATCACAGGCTTTGGTTACCCATTTCATCACCTGCCCAGCTTTGTCATCTGCGGTACCTGTTGGCACTATCGTCTCCAAACATTGTCGGAAGAGTTCTTCGTCGAACGTTTTTGCTTTCCACCCAGCTGGCTGACATTTCGGTGCAAAATTATACCTCCGCTGATTTTTCACCTCGTACAAAAGTGCCTGGTGGTCACTATGGGTATAGTGTTCACTAACTCTCCAGGACACTCACATTCTCAAAAGATTACCTGACATGAATGTCAGATCCACAACAGATCCCACGCCCCCTCTGCGGAAGGTGTGTATGTCTCCTGTGTTGGCGAGTTCTACATTCAGAAGGGAGAGGGATGTCAGAACTGCTTGACCTCGCTCATTAGTGGACGAACTACCCCACTCAACCGCCCAGGCGTTGAAGTCTCCAGCTATCACCAAGGGGCTTCGTCCTCTTGCGTCGTACACTAAGCGGTCAAGGAAGTGCTCAAACTCGTCCATTGTCGCGTTTGGTGAGGCATAACAGCTGTAGATGTAAACGCCGTTGATTTTTACCCAGACAAATCCAGCTCCGGGTCTCGTCATAACTTGCTGGAATGTGTATTTTCCACAGGCCCAGATTGCCGCCTGGTTGTGGAGGTCAGATACCCACGCTGTATCTTCACGGTTAGTATACTGCTCGCATACTATTGCTAAATCAGCCTCCCATTCCCTAACCGACTGTGCCAGGATATCCTGGGCGACTGCGCAATGGTTGAGATTGAGTTGTATAATTATCATTTTCTATCCGTTATTGCTTTCTGCGCTTTTTGGTACGATGGACACCTGCTGCACCCAGTAACATGTCTGCCTTGTTTCCCCTTTTCTTCACAAAGCAAGCACTTTGCGTCATTTGTGTATGACTTAGCAAGGTGATCATCACTACCACAATTCATGCACAAGTTGGACCGGTCATGTGAGTTTTTACATGCTTTTCTGAGGTGTCCAAAATCCAAACATCTATAACACCTCAGGGGGACCTTCTTCTCACGCAGAGTGCAGTACACCCATCCTATTCTTATTTTACCGATGGCCGACAAGTTGTTAGCCACCGCAACAGGAACGTTGACTATTGCTAACTGTGTTCCACCATAGGATGGTCTTAGGGATTTGACCACAGTAGCTGGGAGATCACTGGCTTCGGGAAGTTTGTCCACCAGAGCCCTATGCACCTCCTCTTTAGTTGTGACCTCATCCAGGTCCTTCACCTGAATAGTCACGGTGTGAGCGAGAGCCCTCACATCAGCGTCCGATCCAAACACCTTCTTTACAGAGGACTGAAAATCTGTTGTTTACCCTCCGGCAGACCGCTTCAGTTGCAGAAGGAGATCGCCGCCAGCTGTCTTCCGGATGTGCGTGACATTCTCGCCCAGATCCTTAAGCTCAGGGGCAGTTTTAATTTTTTTAAGGATGTCCGCATGGTGGAAATAACAAGGTGTAGCGGTGCGCATGCCGCCGACTGTGGACCAATAATATTATATCCCACCAACTGTGCGCCAAATTCAAATTATCTACGCAGGCGCGGACATTTGAAAATTATCTAAAATAACGATATTTGTTATTAAAATTACTCGTTTAATTTAGTGAAGACCTTCAATATTAGTTCATTTGTGATATTCATGAAATGCTCGCAGTTTAAATATTTCAGGTCTTGTATACAAAAAGTGTGAACAAATACAATGACCTGACCTAACCTACAATATTTGGCCACGTTATTATAATCACTTTTCTATTTTGTTTCTTTTAAACTTATGTTTTCTACTATTTGGGGGGATGTGTTCCACACGTTTGTCACTCTATTTATGGGCGTTTTGAGACAATTTGTCCCTGAATAAGTACTGAAGAAATAATCTGAAGGTACAAAAATAATCTTGCTTCTTGCAATGTGCAACATTGTGTTACATTTACTTTTGAAAGATTATATCTTCCAGTAAATCTAATTTGCCGTTTTTATGTAGTCAAGGAAAATATACTAGTAATGGTGTACTTCCTTTTTTCTTTTTTTAAAGATTTGTCATGAGAGGAATCAATGGGCGGCATTGAGTTCGGTCTAACTTTCATATTAAAGATAACTAGAATAATAACAATAATTAATACAAAAATTATAAGACAATCAGCAGAAATATTAACTTATTTTGGTTAAAGAAATGTGATACGATTTCCTAAATGCCAAGTACAAAGATGAATGACAGCTATTTTTTGTTCGTGATTTTTGAGTTATTATAGGCTACTATATGTGGCCAGGTATAGTAAACACTCAATTTCACTTTTATTTGTATTTTTATAATTCCTCTACATAGTTTCAGATTTGCTTTGATGATTGGTAAGAACGCAAAAAGATATGAATGACAAGTATTGAATTTTAGTGGATAGGACTACTCTACGAAAATCTGTCATATACTTAATAGATTGGAAACAAGCAAGTTATTTAATTATAAAATTTTTGAAATGTTTCAAGTATCCGCAAACAACATAGAGGAGAAAAAACATATTGTAATAAGGCTTTACAGCTGTTTCTAACCATTTAATCAAGGTGGAAATAACCACCATGCAATTTAATATATAATTCATGAACATATAGTATTTGTAATAAAATATATAATTTTAATTACAATAAAAATTAGGAATCGCGTGGGTATTCCAAAGACGGTATTCTATTGGTGATATTCATGAATTTATTTGTTCACAAATTTTCAGAAGTATTTCAACTGTCTAGAGAGAATTTATACAAATGTAATAATTAAATTAAAAATTTAACCCATTGGATATTTTTGAATGCTCAAGTAGACAAAATTTCACCTCATTTTAACTCTTATTTAAAATGGTAAGACCAAAAAGGAAAGCAGACCTTAAAGCATTAATAGGAATGGATCAAATACAAACATTTATAACTATTCAAACAAAAATTTATTTTAAAAATTTACCATGTTACATTTACAAAATACAAATCACATTTAAATATGTCAATGGCTGCTCAGAATGTATACAAAGAAACATCAAATATACAATAATCAAAAGTGGCTAAAAATTTAATACATCAAATCTATTACTAAAGGTATTTAAAATTAAATTATGAATAATAATCACAAGTAGTTCAAGTGTATAATAAATAATACTATTCTCTTACCCAGACTTTTCACTTGGTTTTCTTGCCAACATTAAACATTTTGTTGGTACAGACCCAGAAACTAAACTTTTGTTCCCAGGCATCTGCAGTGAATTGTGGTTTTTAAAGCATACACTCTCAAAGTGCTGTTGGCACACTCTACCTGCACAGTTTACATTACACTTTTTGAGTTCATTAATTACATACATACTATATTATACATTTTGTTAATTATTATACATATACAAAATAAATTTCAGTACATTAAAATACAAAGTTTTGAAAGTTCTTATAATTTAAATTCATTTCTTTATTACTTGAAAATTGATGTATGGATTTGTTTTGTGTTTTAAGAGACAATACAATCAAATTATTGTATGGCTAAGATTTAGTAAAATAATTTAAACCAATAAAAATTTCCTCTAGTTTTTGTAACTGAAACAAAGTATGATATGTAAAATTTTTGGACATTTTTTACATGTTAGAACTATTTATACATGTTAATAATCTTCATTCTCTAAAACTGACCATTTACAATTAAATATTTCACATTTTCATTTCTTTCATCAACAATAACAATTTATCCCAAGCACACAAAATATAAAAGAATATACAGTCCCTGTCCAGATTATATTCACATATGTACATTCAATACAGCTATTATAACCACAGAATATTCAATGAAGCTATTATATATTGAACTAAACTGAAGCCACTGGATTTTAATTATTCAAAAGTTTTAAAATTTACCATGATCTGCTTGAAATGTTTCTTCATTCTTCCCACAAGCTTCTATCCACACCTTTCGTATCTGGGGCTCTTTTGGGAAACGGAAATATGTATATTTCCCACCACCTACTGTCCCAGTTTTATTAGGACAATTTTTCACACAGCAGTTTGGCATCTTTAGCTGCACATGAAAATAATTTCAATTTTCTTTGTATAACACAACCAAATTTTGGTAATAAACAAGTGATCAAATATAAGGCATCGTATGAATTGATTGATGTATGCTTTTGTAATTATTAAAGCCAAGTCACATAAAATACATAATTGTAATAACTTGCACCACAAATCCATAACATACCTTTCCCACGCCAACAAAACCACGATCTTCCACTGCTTTCGCACTGCCTTGCCAAACACGTCATATCTCCTTCGCAAACGGAAAGCAAATTAACACGTGCGCCAGCCGTTTTCGCTTCATCCGTGGGTTTAAACGTGATTGGCTGCTACTGCGCATCCTCCGGAGCGCTACACCTTGTTATTTCCACCATGGATGTCCGCGTACGTCAGCGCATCGTCCTTCCTCTTCGTCAGCGCATCGTCCTTAATCATCAGGGGATCTGGTCTGGGTGGCCTTTTCCGTGTTTTAGAACGCTTACGCGTTCTCTTACGAGTGACCACTTGCCACTCGGGCTATTCTCGTGCCACTTCGGACTGTTCTCGTGGTATTTCCGGAAAAAGGTATTTCTGCCCGGATTTTATCTGCGTTTTTCGCAGTCTCCTTCCTTACCTTGGGCACCTGGGAGTTCCGGTTTCGCGAAGGATCGCTTCTCGTTACGAGTACTCCCGCAGCCACCTTCTCAGGGGACGTCTGAATGCACTCTTCTTTCCCAGTAGGTTTGTTGCACTGAGGATCTGGTCTGGGTGATCCTCCTTTTTGCAGTGCTACCACCTCATTAAAGTGCGTCTGGATCGAAAACGCCAATTTCTTGATCTCACCATGAACATTATGGCGAGGCTTAACAAAATTGAGAAGCTCGGTTATTTTCTTCTCAAGGCTACACAATGCCTATTGTTTCGCAAGATCATCGTGTGTGTGTGTGTGTGTGTATACACACACTTTTCAACAAAGCCTTCGTATTTTTAAAGCGTATGTGCAATAATATATAACTAGTGAGAACCCGTCAAAATTTGACGGTGAGATCTGAGATAAATGTAAAATATTGTACCCAGACTAATGTTCACAATATATTGCATTGTTTGGATTTTGAGGGTATAACGAAGATATTCTGTGATGAGTTCCCAAAATTTTGAACACGTATGGCCCATGACCAGGTGGCAATGCAATATCGGCACAAAAGATATAGCACTATTATACTGAAGGATATTATTTCTAAAGTTTTTTGATGTGTCATCATCTCCTATTAACAACTTTGATTTCTTCTGGCATATTGCTCGAAGGTATACTTATTTTCCCATTTAAGCAAGACAGAGTAAATCGTTTGCAGAATGTCTTTCACATGGAAAGTACAAAGCAGAACAAAACCGACATTTCATAGACAATGACCCAATAGAAAACGAAATGACCTCACTATCACGACACCTACGCTGACTTTCTCTTTCCCTGCGTCCAGTTAATGTACGTTTGCGTCATTTGGAGTGCGTGGACAACGATTCGGAATCCGACATAACCTGTAAAAAACTTCACTAAAGTACAACCGAGCAAAACCCACTGTGCGAATGTTCTCTACAAAATACACCACAGAAGCAAATACATGCAAACTGTCAACACCTCAATGCAATTATTACATTGAAACAAAACCTTCATGAATTGTAACAAATCTCAACAATCAAAACAAAACATCTAGCAACCTGGACTCACGTATGGACTCAAGTATATCGATTTTGAAACTGCCACCGTTTGAAAGAAAACAATTGACTATTGATAAGCGTACTATTAAAGAATGATTTAACTAATTAATTTACACCGTAAATGTTGGTGAATCAACACAAACAATATCTGATAACACATCTAGGGATCATATTCTTTCATTTAAAAGAAAAAATACAATAATCGGTTCAGTAGAAGCTCTAAACGAAGCCATGGCAGAATACCTTATTTTTTTAAATATATAGATAATAATTAATCATCTTTATTTTTGGTGAAGATCACGCCATTATGCTTGCTCTTGCGCCTAACCACTTTAATCAATTTAGATATACATTCTTACAATTGAGGTGTCCATAGGAAAGTGCAATGAAATATGTACTTGAAATGAGCTGCACGTGCCTCAAGATATCAGTGAACATTGATTTTTACTTTCTCGCCCTTACTTTGTAAGGAGAGAAAAGGTTGTAATCGTATGGCGGACAATGGCGAATTTCGGGCAGATAAACTGTTATTGCTTAGCTATGGAAACGAAACACTGGATATTGTTCCTTTATATAGTAAATTATTTCCCCTAACACTTTGTGTAGTCAAAATCCATGTTTTGTGGGTCCTTGATACCGAAAAGTCGATTGACCACCAAAGGTCTGTACATCCGTCAGCGTCTAATATCAAAGCTAGCCCTACACCGTTCAGCCGATTTTCTCAAAAATTGATAATCCTCGATCAATTTGAAGGGACCCGAGGACTTCTGGGATATTTTGATTTTTGGAAGTATTTTACAAGATGTCTCAACATTTTTTTCTTCAAATCTTTACGTGTCTCAAAAATAGCAAATATTTGAATTAACTGTCCTCGGATAGCGTAAAGGACGCGTAAGAGAATGTCTCGTTTTCATTGAAATCATTAATTTTTCGAAAATTCCAAAACTGCATTTTTATTCGGTGCTCTATTAGTGCAGAAATGTATATAGTAGAAGTGCAATATTAAAAGTAGATATTTTTTTCTTTAATGAAATCTATTCATTAAAAATAGATCTTGCAATAAGGTCATGTACAATTTTTCGAAAATATGAGTAGTTTTCGCGTAATTTTGCGTGATATATATACGCAACTTTTAATTTTTTACGCATTTTTTCTCAATAACAGTCATTTTTTCTTTAAAATTTCTTCTCGTATCTATCAAAAAATGGAAGAAAAAAATATGATGTTGGTCTCATTTCTGACAAATTCTCTGTAGTTTCAAAAAGTTAGTCCAAAAATTTAACATTTCAAAACTATAAAATTGAAGAGAGAGATTTCAAAACTATAAAATTGAAGAGCCTTCAACAAAATGTTTTTTTACAAAATTATGTCTTTAAAAAAAGTAATTAATTGAATCCATATTAGGACCTAATGAATGACATTGTGTTCGAAAAATGCTTGTTGAGAGTAATTTTAAACACTATTATGAATTTTTATTTTACATATTTTCTATTTTTCTTACATAGTTTTGGAAAAATAAATACATACATGGGAACATATTTTGCTTTCTATTGCAATAAATTTCGTCCCCTACTCATGATGCATTCAGCAGATGTTCTGTTCTCATCCTCAGCCATCCATTCTCAAAATTGGAACTCTATGTAATTGAAACTGTTTCAAGATGATGATGATGATACGAAGAAGAAGAAGAAGAAGAAGAAGAAGAAGAAGAAGAGGAAGAACAACAACAACAACAACAACTACAGCACAAAATGTATTCTGATCACAATAACCAGCATCCACAGTGTAGTTTCAAGTTTTACAATAAAAACAGAGTGTTAGAACAAATGTCAAAGTAATTAAGTAAATGTAAGATGTAAAGTAAATGTATGAATTTCAAATTAACAAAGAACACTTATTTTAATGAAATCTCATTGAAAATATGTAGGCCCTATTAATTGATAAATATTCCCAATTTTATACAATTTTAAATGTTCAACTTACTTTTAGATGCATTAAGGTATATTAGTGATTTTCTCTATTTCGAATTTTGATTGCCCTTTTCCTCTTCGTTCAAAATTTTTTAAGTGGATTTTCAGGTGTCTAAAATCAAGTTATTAGTGCCTTAACATCCTACATCTAGTTATACTAGTATATTCCTCTTTTTTTGGAACCATCAGATACCAAACGCGTTGTTTAGGACAGTAATAAAGTAACGTTTAAACAACCCTCTTCTCTATGACAAAGAAACTAGAGAACATAGTAATTAAGTATGTATTATAATACAATGTACAAGAAGTATTTATGTAAATGTGCTAGTCAAACTTCTGTGCACTTTCAGAGATTTACCTTTATGGCAGTTGAAATATTTATTTCTTAATTTTGTTCTCGAATCAGTGAGTAATTCATTAAGTATTAGAGCATGAAATTAGGTACATTAATATTGTTGTTGAAAATGTAATTAACATAATTACACTTTGTTTTAAAATAATATCAATTGAAACATTTGTTTCTGCTGCAAATTCCAATCTCTCAACATTCTTACAGAAGTAAAACCTTTTAAACAACTCAGTTAAGATATATCGCAGTTCTGATTTAAATTATATTATTTCAATATTCTCAACAAATTCACTTTAAACATTATTTTGAGATTCCATTCTGCTAATTCGAATGGCTGAAATGAAAGTGTTTTGTATTTTCAGTCATAAAATCGGATATGCTTTATGCAGTTATAAATTTATCTAAACTTGCATTACCCATTAGTACAAATAAAATGTTTTAAAACAATAAATAAATTAAAACCGAAAAAACAAATCCTTTGCTTTTGAAAAGTTTTTCAAATTAAAATTTAAATATATCAGAGAAAACATCGTTTATCTTTTAAGAAATCTAGTAAAATGTAAATCTGTGTAACTTGTATAATCAAAACAATCGTAAAGGTACTTAAATTCATTAATTCTAGATAATAAGAACTTCAAAATCTAAGATTTAATTAATACGTTTAACGTAATAATTATATATAATACTTTTCAAGATAAATTTTAAAACATACATTCAATTTATAACATTTGGAACACTGCACCTAGATTAATATTTCATTATAAAATTCTCTTCTACTTATTATCTTATTTAGTTGCCGAGATTCCTCTCCTCTTAATGATAGAGGCATGACAAGTATTCAATAACCATTTTTTTCCCTTCTCTCCCAATGTGCAAGTGCATGAGAGAGTATGTGTGAGGATCTTCTGGCAAGTTTGCCAGAAGTTTGCCTTCTGGCCTATTTCCTTCGATTTTTCTGGGTAACATTTTTCCTGGAGCTATTTGCAATTACTTTCTTTGCATATGTACTATTGTAAATCCTTTTTTCCAACTGCAAGCTCTTGCTCATTATAATACTGTAATTAGCTATAACATACACAGGAGCTAAGGTGGCTCAGTGGTAGGGCTCTAACTTCGTGACCAGAAGGGCCCCGAATTCAAATCCTGACACAGATTGGGTTTTTCCCCTGGAAATGTCCATTCAGGACAGCTCTTGGGTTGACTCAAACCTCCTTTCCAAGTGAGTACCAGCATCTTTCCTGGAAGGTTTTTTGCCAGATAGGCATATATGCAATTGAATAAGGACACTTCTTTTCTAAATCTCGCATAAAAAAAGTCAAACTCCTTGATGATAATAATAATAATGACTGTAATAAGTGTTTAGTAACTTTGTCAAAAATTGATGTAAGTTAGTCATCAAATCATTTTATATAGTTTCATATATAAAAGTTGATTTTCAGTACACCAAATCACATGACTTTTTCCCTTGTAAACACTTTCACTCTTAAGAAATGTTTAGAAACCAACAACTCCTTTAGGAGAGCATATTTTTGGAAAGAGGAATGGAAATTTTCAAATAATTACTTAATTGCAAATTACTAAAAACTCTAACATAAATTTTTAGATATTCCACAAACTCGGATCAATTCAGTGTAAAAATATGCACTCCTATATAATGTTGGGAGATTTAGGTGTTAATCCTGGATACACTATACATTTATGCTATTATGAAATGGTTCTGCACAAATCAGAATATAGTCAGAAGTGCACAATAGCCTAAACAACTCACATGTCAGGTATAGCCTTAGGAAAAAGAGAGGGAAAAAAAGAAAAGTAAGAAACAATAACATCCATTAAAGAATTAGATATTATGAATGTTACACAGAGATCATCGGGAAAACTATCAAAATAGATTTGAGAGTCCTCACAATTTAGAAACTTACATGTCAGGTTGTAAAATATTTGTTTTCCTGACAACCAAGCTTATTGTTAGTATTCAAAACCCTTCTGTATCAAAGGAAAATATTATACATAAGTTAACTTTAATACCAATACAATTACAGTAATGAAATAAAATCTACTTCAAGGATGGAACTCATTCAATCCAAACAATAAGAAAAATGTATAAGTTAGTGACTTAACGTACCAGATCCCTTCATATCGTAAGATATCCTGAAGAATAACTTAGCAAGATTTATCAATTACATTTAAACACATTTCAAATCTCTTCCAACTCAAATTTAAGCTTCAGCACAAAAAACATGTAGGAAAATACAGAGGCAACTCAAAAAACTAGCATCCTCAGGATATAATCTTGATAACACTGTTCAATGCTTTGCTATAAATGGTTTTTAATGCCATAAAATTGTTTTTTCTTTTTATGGCTTTGCTAGATCTTTGCTTAGAGAACTGTAATCATGTACCACTACTACTTGTATCTTTTGGTATATTCACTTTCTCGAGGATTTGAATAGTACTTATATTGTAATGCAGGTTTAACTTATCTATCTGTTATTACTGCTAAAAGTATTGCTGATATAGGCATATTTAAATAAAATTAAACAAACAAATTTTCAAGAGTTTCTTTAACATAAAAGTTCATAACAAGTTATAAAAATTACACAATACAATGTTCTTACATGCTATGCCTTAAAAGCTTGGAAATGATTCATAGTAATGAAAATTTCTTCTGGTTGCTTGAAAGTTCATTAGCAATTTATTCACAAAATAAGAAAATTTTCCCCACTATATTAGTGATATGGAAGTTGCAAAATATAAGACAAAGGTTTTGAAAAGGCACACAAGTTTATACAATCATAATACTGATTAGAACTGATGTTGAAAGCACAAACACTTGGGCACACAATTCAACGATAGAAAATGAATATTCCCCCTGCCCGTGATCCAGTACATCATTTTTTTTTGTCACACAGTTCGAATAGCAAATTTATTTCACTTCTTGACAATCACACTACATCAATTTGATTTCAATGGAATTAATAATAGAACTTAACTAAACCTCTCGTTTCACAGTAATGTGTATGTTATTCGAGTGAATTTTAAAGCAAACATTTTGAAACATACTCAATTTTGCCAATTTCGTACATTTTCTTGAGCCTTCTCCAATGCTGTGAGTAATATTTTAAGTTCATCTTTGTTTAACTCAAGACTCACATTCTTCCCATCAACTCCATCTTCATGAAGCATAAAATCAAGTAGTAGCAGAGGTTCTCGTACAGATGATAGGGCACTGCTTCCCATTACCCACTGGAAAGTATTATTCAAATTACATCACATAATATTCAATTTTCAATGCTTATATGCATTTCACCAACCTTTAGTTTCCAATCAAAATCTTGCAACTTTGGTCCTGACACAGCAAATGACTTGCATAACAACAAATTTTCGATTTCAATCTTGCGAACAACAACACAATCAAGTACACACTGTACATGATCTGATGATAAGCCAGGGCATTGCTCTAAAATCTGTGAAATAAAATATTTCAAGAGACTTTGTTTCACCTCAAAATCTAAATGAACTTGCACATACAAACCTGTTCAGGTGAAGGATTTTTCAAGATTTCACAAATTAAAGATTTGAAGTATGTGTGAAGGATATCATATTCATCTTTACTCCAATTAGTGCAAGATTTGAAGTTATCATAATGATACTGTCTTTTCCTCTCGCATATGTCATCCACGCATGAATGTAGGAGCTGCAAAGAAATTGTTTTTATTCATAACTGTTTTAGATATATGTTTTTAAACATTTTTCATATTTAACAGAAACTAAAGATTTACCTCCAGCAATAACTGGTTGCTGACGTCCTGAAGTAGTAGTTGGATCTTCTCCATTTAAAAAAGAGGGATTACAAAAAACAACTTGAACTGAATAATATTGACAGTATCATCTCGATGAAATCAAATGACACGCAGCTGATCCCACGGTGAAGCATCGTAGCAGTGGTACCATCATATGACCATGCTTACACTTGGATTTTTCTATTATGGCAGTTGAGGGTATTATCTTCAAGATGGAATATGGCACGACTTTTTGTGTCTTTCTCTGTCCTGACGCAAGATGTCGCATGATCGCGGCCGTATCAATAAGTGTTCCAGATCAAGTGACTAGCAGAAACGACCGAGAAAGACGCGAAAAGTCGCGCCATATTTCATCTTGAAGATAATACCCACACCTGCCACGTTAGAAAAACCCAAGTATATGACAGTGTTGCCGGTGGTCTTAAGCATTTCCCACTAGATAGCGCTGCGAAAACCGTCAAAACGTCAACAACAACAACAACATCAAAATCAAAAATGATTATTTCATGTTTAAAATATGGTTTATAATGTGTTTAAAATATGGAGGTATGGAAATAAAAGAAATACGAAAAATATTACTAATTGTACATTAAGATATTTATATTTTACAGTATACACCTATATTTGTAATAATATATAAAAATATGTATAAATAAGGTGGCCAATCGTCCTTTAGAGGACAGTCCTTCTTTTGTCGGTTCTGTCCTACCTCGAAAAGTGTTCTCCTACCTGTACTCCTCTTCGATATTTTAAAACGAATGTAATTAATTTTAAGTGATATTTCATGTATTATTTACCATTTTGACTGTATAATTGTAAACAACCTGTAACAAGTATTGTACTGCAGCTTCTGAGTCAATGACCCCCATCTCGATGAGGTTTTTCGTCCAGTTGCCCTGATCCTTTGAGCAAATGCTGAGATGGACCCTTGTTTTTGTTCTGGACACAAATGTATCTTCATTATGTGCGCACGTCTTCTAGAATCCAGTGGTAAATATAGTTATTCAAATTATCATTCTCCATGTCGCGGCAGAAAGTATTATTCCTTCACAAAGGACAATGAGGAATAAGAGCCTAAATTTATAACTGATTTACGCTTGAAAATTGATTTCATTACACCGGAGCGAATATTTTGTTAACAATCCTTGCAAAAAACGCCCATTTTCTTTCTGTGTTCAAAATTCAAGTAGTATATGGCTTACGGTAGGGATCACAGAATTATGAAAACGTGCACAGAATTCACTTCTCCCCGTAGCACATCACGCACAGTTTTTAATTGTTTTTGACGTAAAATAAATAAATAAAAAATAAATAAATGTGTTAATCAAGTGTTAATGAGTCAATCTAGTTAATCGAGGGAGAAATCAAGATTGAATGCTGATACGCTAGCTGCAGCACTTAGCATAAAATCCAATATGAAGGATATTTCTTGCTCTGGAATTTCCAATATATTGTTAAATAATGATATATTGACACAAAAAATATTCACTCAATGAAAAATACTCGTTTAATTGAATAATTAAAAAGGATGTAAGCATAATTAGTATATTTTGGTTTGAATTAATGAAATGTTTCATTTATTTACATTGTACATTTTTCTTATTTTTTGTCCTTTTCACTGTTAAAAAAACCTTGTATCATGTATACACACATACACACACACACACACACACACACACACACACACACACACACATATATATATATATATATATATATATATATATATATATATATATATATATATATATATACATACATACACATACATACATACTTACATACCTACATACATACACACATTGTATATGTTTTGCTTTTTAAGAGTTTCACACTGTGTACGAGGTATGAAACGTAAGAGATATCTTTGCCTCACTCATTGTAATGATTGAAAAAGAGATGATACCACTTTGTAAAAAGTTTTCTTCAACCGAAATCGTTCCATAACTTGTTTATAGCTGTTGTTCGCTCCGTTTCATTAAATGTGTTGCCCTCTTCTACCAATCTTTGGTTGTGCCAAATAAACTCCCTATTTTTAAACGAGAGAATTTATTCAAATGATCTTACACGCCTGTGATTTTACTAGGCTTGGTTTTATTTGAATAAATATACCAGCAATAATCGTAGGGAACCATTTTTGTTTCGTGATTTTGTGATACACTAGATTTTTTTCAAATTAAAATTTAAAATACTTAACGATAACCCCAACAAATCCCCCAAATAAATTTGCCCCTAAAACATCCACTAAAGACAAAAAAAGCAAAATTTAGGGATGAAAACCCCTAACATGGCAACACTGCATGACCCTTCTTATCTAATAGCGTTGTTGTCCCTATAGTTAGAAAGTCTAAAAAACAGTTTTTGAAACTTTTCTCTTATCGCAACGAGTCGACTCGGAGGTCGTCGATGATAAATGGATGCGAAGTATGACAGGGGCGGATCCAGCCGATAGTTTTGAAGGGGGCCATCTTGGATTTTTGTTAAAGAATAAAGAGATGTTTTTATATTGTATATTATTTTTGTAGTGTTTATATGATACAATACAATGTTATTTTTTAAATAAGTACTCAATTATAATATAAATAAACATTTAAATCAATTTTGCCAAATAAAATACATGAACAAATTAAAACTCTTGGCCCTCTATGGGGGCCATGGACCCCATCCTGCCCCCTGCATCCACCACTGAAGAACGACTAGCGTGAAGGCAGTTTACGTACTCGTAGTTCGAACACGGTGGGTAGTGTACTAAGATAACTATACAATAATATCCCTCTCAGACCCAGGCTCTTAAAAAATTTTGTCCCGTTGTCCTGAGACATTTTTTAAAATGTTTTTAAATTTCTATTATTATTGGTAAGTGGTCTTGGGGACCTTTATTTATATTAATTGCCGTACACACCTACACAAATGTGTAGGTTCGGTCTTCCGTTGCTTATAGTATCGGGTGATTAGTATAAAACGCAACCCTGCTGTTCAAGGCGCTGAGAGAAAAGTGAAAGTTTTGCAACACTGCTTCTGGGACAGCTTCTTCAACTGCACTTCAGCGACACTCCATTCACGGCCACCCTCTTCATTTCACTCACCCGCGTCTTCATTCATAGTTTCCTTCTTTCACAGTGAACTTCGATGCGCCTCAGCGTAGAGCAACGCAGTTTTGTGGTAAAGGAGTATTTCCGAACGCAATCTTTCAAAGAGTGCCGGGCAGCTTTCTGAGAAAAATTTTCATCTGAGTCTATTCCGAACAAGAGTACCATATTTCGGTTAGTGAAGTGCTATCGTGAGACAGGTGTGTTTGATCGGAAACGCAGTCGCCGAATTACAGTGCTCACGCAGCAAAAACCAGAGGAAATTCGGGATGTTCCTCGAAAACATCATTAAGGAAACTTCAGCAGCAATGTAATCTTTCTTATGGAAGTGCGCTCTGTGCCACCACAAAATAGAAAATGCGCGCGTTCAAACTGCGGACATCTAAGGAGCTTAAAATTCCTGATCGGGCTGCTCGCATGAATTATTGTAATTGGCTACGTCGATTCGTTAGCGAAGGTCTTGAGGCACTTGATAACGTATTTTTTAGTGATGCGGCTGTTTCATCTGGATGGATATGTTAACCAGCAAAACAGTAGACTCTGGGGTACTGAGAGACCATAGGAAACAGTAGAGAGACCACTGCATTAAAAAAAGATAGGAGTATGGTGTGCGATTTCTCGTCGCAGAATAATTGTTCCGTTATTTTTCAAAGAAACGGTGACGGCGGATACATATCAAAATATACTGAGAAATTTTGTATCCCTTCTAGAAAAGGATGAGAGAAATTGTAATTTTCAGCAGGATGGGGCGACATCACATACTGCCAAGTTGACATTGCAATTTCTGAAAGAGGTTTTTGAGAACAGAATAATTTCTCGAGGTTTGTGGCCCCCTCATACGCCTGATTTGTCACCACCAGATTTTTAGCTTTTGGGATGCCTCAAAAGTAACGTTTATGCAAACGAACCTGCTAATCTTGAACTCCAAAGAAACATCGAAGAAACGCATGATTGATGAACAAACTTTACATCGTGTTGCAGCAAATGTTCTCAAGAGAGTTAATGCTTGTTTGTTAGCAAATGGAGCGCATTTTGATTTTTTTTGTGAGGTTTGTTTGTTTCCCACTCAATGTATAATTCATAATTTCCTTTTCATCATTCATAATAAATAATTTCCTTTTCTCCTTTACCGATTACCTATCTACCTTTATTATTTTTGTTGCAGGGCATTCCAAAACATTTATGTTAAGGGGAATGAAGGGCAAGGCTGTGATGTGTCATTAAGCAGTGACTATCTTTCACTGATAATTTCATCAGTGATTATTAGTCACTGACTACTGAGCCTTTCAAAACTACCTTTATTTTAAAAGTAACATTTTTTTAAAAAAAAATATTAATTATTATTAATAGCAACACTAATAATAATCTTAGTAATAATAGTAATAATAATAATAATAGTAATAACAATAGTAATAATAAATTTGATCTGGAATTAATATTTTTTAATGCATATTTAAAACAGCAAGTATAAAACATCTGAACATTTCTGGAGCACATTTGTTGTCACCCAAACACAGTGCTCACGCAGCGTAAACTAGAGGAAGTTCGGAATGTTCTTTCAGCTTCCCCGAAAAAATGATTAAGGAAGCTCCAGGAGCAATAATCTCTTTTATAGAATAGAAATAGGAACATTGTGCCACAAAAAATTGAAAATGTGCGCATTTAAACAGCGGACTTCTGAAGAGCTTAAGGTTCCCGATAGAGCTGCTCATATGAATTACTGCCATTGGCTACGGCGAATTGTTAACGAAGGTCTTGATGCATTTGATAAAGTATTTTTTAGTGATGAGGCTTGTCTTCATCTGGATGGATATGTTAACCAGCAAAACACTAGCCTCTGGGGGTATCAATAGACCATAGGGAACAGTAAAGACCATTGCATTAAAAAAAAGATTGGGATATGGTGTGCCATTTATCGATGCAGATTAATTGGTCTGTTGTTTTTCAAAGAAACAGTAACAGCCGATACGTATCAGAATAAATTGAGAAATTAATTTTTAAAGTAACCTTATTCAATAATAATATAATAACAACAACAACAACAACAACAATAATAATAATAATAATAATAATAATAATAATAATAATAATAATAATAATAATAATAATAATAATAATAATAATAATAATAATAATAATAAACATTTGTTCTGCGAATCTGGATTTATAATTTATTTAAAACAGAAAAAGTATAAAACTTATACATATCTGGAGTGTATGTTCTAGAGCGTATGTATCTTGTTATGAAACTCAAACAAGCAAAGTTTAGTATTAAATTTACCTCAATGTATATTTTTGACATTGCAAGTTTATTTCACATTGAGCAAATGCTGAAATCGATCTTTGTTTTGCGTCTGGAGATAAATGTAACTTCTCTATCTGCGCGTTTTGTTAAGCTCTTCTTTTGCTGGTTGTGGCAAGAGTAGAGTCGATGTTATCTGTATAACAAATACCGTAAGCGCACCAAAATTGCGAGAAAACTAAGTAGTCTCAAGCCTGTGAGAGGTGTCAATGGTTTAGTTAGGTACCCAGCATCTCAAGAAAAACTAGAGGTGCTACAGAATGGCACAGACTTTCTCGTAGAAAATTTTTCTTATTTCCTTGGTGTGGTCTGGCTTTAAGGTCCTTCTGCATTATCTGGCCAGCTGCCATCAACCGTCACCGAAAGAACATTTTCTTGACATTTTCTCAACTTTTCGGTTTCTTAATAGTAGCACCGAAATATGACTTCAAGAATATTAATGAAGAGTAAAACCTCGTCCTAAATATAAATTTTCATTAAAATTTTTGAAGCCGTTTTTAATAAAATGGCGATTAAGTATTACTGTAAATGCGAAATTTGAATCTCTTTTTCACAGGAATCTATTGAGTTTTCAAAAAACTTCAGTTAAAGTCATCTGAAGCACTTCCACTCACAAATGTAATAATGTATACAAATCGATGGAAATGTGCAAATTAACGGCGTGAGATATATTTTAAAAAATTACATTTGTGTAATTTGTGAAAAAGCAAAAGAATACACAAAAATCAACTTTACGTCGTATTAAACAGTGCAATTAGCATTATCCATAGAAAAAAAGATGAAGAAAAGATTTGGAGCCATTTTTGAGAAAATTAACTTTAAGCGTTTTTAAAAATGTGTAATTTTGAGCTCATTTTTACAGAAAAAATATTGAATTTCGAGAAACTTTATTTGATATTATTTAAAGCACATATACTCATAAATATAAAAATGTGAAGAAATCGCCTCTAATATAAATATTACAGACCTGAGAGACGAGTCAAAAAAATTACATTTTCCTAATTAAAAAACAAACAATAGAGCTATATGGCGTTTATGTCATCGGATAGGGTGCGTTTGGTACTACCCCTACCAAAAATTTAAAGAAAAAATTAGTGTCGTTTTTGAGAAAATCTTGTTTTTGTAATTTTTTGAAATTACAAATATTTCACGCTCTATTGCATGAAAACTACTAAAATTTTCAAAAACGTCTACATGACCTTAATGAAAGAACTATTTATGGGTAACAAATTTAATTTGAAGTAAAAATCTGTGTCTTCAATTTTATAGTTGTAGGAAGACGCCGAAAAAATTCAAAATTTTCGAAAACTCAGAGTTAACCGGACCTATGCCACTTTTATAAGTGTATTTTACTCCCCACAAGAAATTTAAAGAACAAATTTGGGGAAGTTTTTGAGAAAATTTTGAAAATGTCGGGGGGGGGGGGTGCTTCATGTAAAGTACCCCCAAAAAATTAATAAATGTTTCTCAAAATCGCGGAGCTTTGACTCGGGACAGATTGACAGTGGTTTATTCAGTTAGAAAAAAAAATCGTACGAATAGTTCAGGCGCTAGTGTTGTTCACATACACCAGACAGACCGACGGACGTTTTGAAAAGAACCACTTTTTCGGTATCACGGGACCCCAAAACGTGTATTTCCCTTGAAATCTTGAAATCGATGATCCGCAACGTTACATAGCTTTCTCTATACTACGTGTATTACTCCCGTATATACGTATGTATTCGAGAAAGTAAAAACCAAAGAAATAGTATCGATTTTGACTGAAAAATGCAAATATTTGACTGTGTTATTCCGACCGTTCTTAAACTACGCGTGTCAAGTGAATTCTCATATATTACATGTACCTGTAATTTACTTGTATCTTGTTGTACCGTATTCATAATGAAACTTAATTTGCATATGCGTTAGGGTAGGGATCCCAGACCTCCAGAAAACATGGACAGATTACAATTCTCATTATCGTACGTCATACAGTTTTTAACTGTTTTTTGACCTAAAATAAATAAATATAACAATTAAAAATCATTAAAAACGTTCTACTATCAAAAATGCATACGTAGATAATTGTTACATCTGTGTTTTGATTGAAAATTTTGATTGATTTGAATTTACACGGACAAAAAGTACAAAAATTATGCCGAAATAGGCATGATTTGTCGATGAAATATTTTTGTAGTCAGTGGAATATTACGAAGGAAATAATGAATTTACTTCGTCAGAGAAATATGAAAATATGAAGCATCTTTTGCAGCGTGAAAAAATTAAACGTGCTCACAGCAGCACGATAGCAGGAATTATTCGACGCGGTTTTCCCCAGATAGTACATTTATCACTCAGGTAAGGTGTTATCCATCCCCAAGAAAAACTTGTCTCCCTAAGTACCTCTGAAAAAGCTGTTTGAACTTTAGTGTAAGTGAAAAGTTTTGAAGCTTGTAGGTCCGATGTTTCTATTGCAGTAGAACGCTCCTACCGCCACATATTTTCATCAAACTTTGATTTATCTTTTGGCCATCCACGAAACGACACGTGGAGTACTTGTGATCTATGAAAGATGGATTAATCATGTAACACACTATAAACAAGCATTTAACTTCCAAAAACTGGATAGAGAATTACAAAGCATTTCAGATCTGGGAGAGGTAGACGAATCTCGTAACAAATTGAAAGGAAGCATTTGACTTCCAAAAACATAGTTAGGAATTGTAAAGCACTTGCGATCTGGAAGGGGTAGATGAATTGCCAAAGAAACTGTAAACAAGAATTTGACTTCCAAAAACTCGATAGGAAATGTAAGAACAGATGCTGCTTACATTTCAGTAGGTTTGTAACAAATCATTCCTTTACCTAACTTTACAGTAAGCAGGATGCGCAGCAGATGCGGCTGGTGGGTTGCGAATTGTAAGTCTGAACTATCACATTTTACCTCTTCAAAATATTTTTTGAATGAACCTCTTGAAAATATTTATAGCATGTAGTGTACAACCGATTTGGGCGTTTCGGAATTTTAATCTTTGAGACAACTTCTACGTTGACATGTGCACACGCGAAAATATCAAATTATCGTGGATTGTATTTAAGGGGACCCATGTCTGAGTATTTGGTGAAAATTGAAGAAAATGTCGATTTTTATCTCAAAAAAATCTACAATCCTTCTGCGTTATAACAATATATATTTTTGCATGTTTATAGCGCAATGACGTTACAGGAACCGTTTTAAAATGGCCCGCCCCGGCACACCCTATCGGCACCGCTTTTGGAATTTTTCACACAATTCATGTTTTATAACTCCTATTTCTCTTCTAAATATAAAACTATCGCCTTGTTTGAAGCACCAAAAGCTTTGTGCGTCATTGTAGTCAACTGTTATACTTAAGTCAGAACGAATACTACCACGAGCTGATTATGAAAGTATGAGTGTAACTGTCAATGTCAATCGTTCTAAAAAAATTGCTCTTGAATATAACAATAAGTCTTTTTATATAATACAATGACAAGCTTATAGAATTTTTTGTTAGTAAATGCCGTTTTGAAATGAGCAGTACCTGAGTAAAACATGCGAGTTTTTTTATGTGTTCCACGTGCGTGCTCGGTATTGTCACAGAGTGAAGTTTTCTATTCCTTGACAGTGCTTTCTTGATTAGAAGTTTCTTTTCAGTAGTTTTCTGATTTTTTTGGATATATTATATCCCAATTATACGTGTATTACATCCAAACATCGTGTAACTTACAAATTAGTGAATTGGAATAATGGAAAGACAAAAATCTCCACGAAGTTCAAGGAGAATTATTGTAGAAACGGCCTTCTAGAAGTTTTCTCACATTTCTTTTTTTCAGCATTTTTCTGTATAAAATATATTCCTAGCGTAACAATTTTCATTCTATTGCAGTGAAATTTGATTTATAAGTGTAAAAATATGTAACAAGCTAAAATTGTGCTGGCTTTTGATGAACATAAAAACAGGCCATAATTTTTGGTTTAAAAAATGAAAATAGCTTTCTGAATTGAATTTCTCATTTGATCAAGTTTAAAAAATCTAGTAACATAATCACATGTAAGACAATAAAAAGCAGCATAACTTTGATAACTCAGTCTATGATAAACCTAATTTTAAAAAAGCAACTTCAAAAGGTGAAAATTGTTTCGCAAGGGACATTTAATGACAAATGTCAAAAAATATCAAGATTATTAAAATCTCAAAAGCTAATGGATGAAATTTATAAATATTTGGTTTGGTTTTACTTTGCAATAGGATAGTTGTGTGTTATAAATTTCATGATAATTGAACTGCTAGTTTAAAAGCTGCAAAATTCAACTATATGTCCCTTAAAAATATATTTTCAGCAAACAAAACTAATTTATAAAATAGGATGAAAGAGTCGGTATTCTTGGCTTAGTTAATAGTCGCGGATTCTGGCGAACAAAACCCAGCGGACTCGCGACCCAGTGGACTCGCGATAGTCCACGACAGGAGCCATTATAAAAACATTTATCTTTCGTTTAATCGGGAACTTAAAACTAAATTCGTGCTAAAAAATTGCGCTGGTGGCATGCATATATTAAACGAGTCGATTTATTGCAAATTTAATATTTTTCTTTTTATTTATTTAACTTTCCTCAAGGTGGTTTTTTCTGGGGAGGGCGCTGCCCTGGAACCTCGAAGGAGCAGTCGCCACTGATGCGCATTGCAACTGCTCCCTTTTTTGCATGGACTGAAGACGTTTGACTCGGGAGAAACAATTGCCGGGTGTTTACTAACCCAGTTTGAATTTGACTAATCCCAGAAAAATAAGATCACCTCATCTACTCGCCACATTCCTGTTGCGACCAGAACAAAAACTTGACCATGCTCTTCCTTTATCAATGTTTTTTTATAAAAGGATCAATGTGGTTGGATTTGATATATTTTTGTCAGAAACCAGAAAAAATGTGTGATGTATGGGGGAGAAGAATAATGTATGTTAAACACAAAATTCCGGAAATATTTCATTCTTGTCTTGAGGGTATTAGAAATTGCAGAAGAATATAGAAATTACTGAAGAAAATGTGAGACTCTACTTCATCTCGACTAATATCGAGAAATAATATTTAACACTTGGAGAATGAATCTCAAAATAATATCAGGTGCCAAACAAAGTATTTCACTCTCAGCTACTTTATTTAACATTGCTCTCCATAGCACAGTGAAAAAATGTACGGCAGCATTCTCTGCAAATCAAAACAATGCCTAGCATAAGCTAATGATATTGCCCTAATAGCAAAAAGTAAAGAGAGATTAAAATAAACGTTTAAAGAACTGTAAATAAATAAAAAAAAGTATAGCCTTTAAAGTCAATGAAGAAAAGACCAAATATCTGTTAAGTCGACATCAGAAACTAAAAGAAAACTGCAAAGATTATACATAAGTGGTTATAGTTTTAAGAGATTCAATGAATTCACATATCGTGACATTCATATAAATAATGAAATTAACTGGAAGAAATGAATCAATAAAAGTGTAATGAAATGTAAGAGAGCACACTATGAAAATATCCCACTCCTAATATCTGCTCTACTGATTAGAAAAACAAAAGTCATGTTTTACAAAACTAACTAAACCAATATTAAATTAAAGGGCAGAAGTCTGATTGCGTTCCAAGAAGAATGCTCTGACACTGCGTAGATTTGAGAGAAAAATTATAAGAAGAATATATGAAGATAAAGAAGAACGATGGAAGATAAGACATAATGAAGAAATTAATAACATTCTGGCGGAGGACGATACAATTAGTTTGATAAAACTCGCAGAATTTCTTGGCTGCGACATGTGAAGAGAATGGAAGTATACATAATGCCAAAAAAATCCAAATAAAAGCAAAACTTTTAGAGTTAGGAGAGGTGGAAGTCCCAAAGAGAAACGTAACCAAAATGTTATGGATGGCTTGACCAAGATGGAAGTTACTGGATGGTGGGAGAACGTCGAGAAAAGAATGGAGGAGGATCATGAAAACAGCGCCGGCCCATGTCAGGATATAGTGCTTTAAAAGAAGAAGAAGATGATGATGATGATGATGATGATGAAGAAGAAGAAGAAGACGGAGAAAGGAGAAGGAGTCGAATTACTGACTTGACCGATAAAAGGGAATTTTTAGGTGCTTGCCTCCCGATAGTGGCCTTCCGATACAGTGACGTGGGTAAGAGCGGAGGAATTCATTCACTACTGTATTATTTAAGGATTACTATGATCCTAAGGCCCGGTTGCATAAACATTCTAAATGCGCTCCATAAGCTTGTTGATACTATAAAACACTCTACAGCGGCAAAAAGAGCTTTTGGAAGAACCATATAAAACCTACTAGTGGACCCGGCAATGCTTGTCCATTGCAATGTATTGTACTTCACACGCTACTGGCCATGTGATAGTTAATTACGTTTTTAGCTACGTTCTGGAAAAAAAATAATGCTGGAAGACCATGTCCTGGTTTGAACATGGTTGTCAAGTATCCTATTGTTAAAACGTTCTCTCTCAAGTTCGGGCATGCATTCGCTAAAACACTGTTTTGGTGTTTCTATTGAAGTTGGCCTTCGTTAAACGATTTCGCAGGTAACATCTGATACTATTAATCATTCCGGCAAATTATCCTCCTTTAACACTATCCTCCTTACTATCTAAAGGAACAAGGAAGTTTTTGCTTCCTCTGAATCAACGGAAACATCTCGTTTGCTATCTATACCTTCTAACAATAATGCCTACAAATGTATTTTCTGAAGCCTATGAACTGACATATCGAATCCCAGGGAGTCATAAATGGGTTTGAAATATTAAATCAGAAAATACAACAAAAAATTCTTACAAATAAATACTGTATATAACATGGTTTTATCAGAACTTAATTCTCTTGGAATTATTCCATCACGCTTGCGACCTACCCTTTCTCCTTCTTGAATAAATCTCCAATTAAATCCTTCGTTATATAAATAAATATTAAAATTTAAACTACTTGCTTTGGGACTTTTGATATGCCATCTTAAACTTTGTTTCTGTATGAGAGAATATATGTTCATATTATTTTTAAAAAGCTGTGTATTTTAACAATTTTAATTCATACAGAGCAATTCACGTTTTGAGCAATTCACGACTCAAAAGATATACAGAATGAAATTTTGTCATAAATTTGGGCTTCATTAGTAGTTGAGCGATGTATAGATGTACTATAGAGTGATCAAGTTGCTTCCTTGAATATACTACTAGAATACATGGTGAGCCTTCTTTGTCCTCAAATAAGCTCGACAAAGAAAGTGCTAATAGGCAGGGCTCAGATTCTGACGACTTAAAAATTCTTTGAAAGTGACTTATAAAATTACTTAAAAATAAGGAGAAACTGATCTATTTTTTTAAAAAAATACTCAAACATATGTGGAAGATGTTATTCAATGAATTTTACGATTTGAAATAAAATGTATTTATATAAAATTATACTTAATATAGTCTTCATTTTAGGAAGAAATAGCTCTGATCTGCCAACCGTCAGTTTCCAAAAGCAGTGTAATTTTGAGAGTTCAAAAAACGAGAGTCCACTGCGATTTCGTCATGAACTGATGATGCAATAAAAACTTCGTTTTAGTCCATCATTGTAAATTCATGAAACTTTCACTAACAAAAAAACTGAAAAGGAAACAAAATCGTAAAAATTACGAAAATAACGCACAGATCCAAAAACTGACCTAAATATTGAAAATTGGCAAAAAAGACCCATAACTATACATTTCTATCGCCTATATGTCATGATAAACATTCATTTACAAGTTAGCCGTATTTAGAATGCATCAATTGAAAAGGTGACATGTTATCAGAATCCGAGCCTTGCTAATAGGTATGTGTGACTTACACGGACCAAAGAAAGCCCCCAAAGGTTAAAAGACGTGGGAAGAATTTGAACGAGTTATACAATAGGACGAAAGCAATGACAAATAGTTAGCTTTGTTTCGTTGAAGTGATCGACAGAAGCGTCGATACAAATCACGCGCCAATAGAAGCAGTAGCGGATAAACGTATAACACATCCATCATATGCTTAGGACCCAGCTGACTAGGGCCCCCCAACGACTTTTAAAGAATTTTTTATTAATCAATAAATATGTAAAATTATTTTAAATTATTGTATTAATGATTCAATGTAAAAAATATATGTATTTAAACCCGATTACAAGACCTTGATAATATGATTAAAAATTAAAATATTACCATTAATATAATATTTTTAACAATTTATAAAGATATGTGTGTAGAATATTTCGAGATACAATTATTTAGAACCAAAATGCACATTAAAATATTTGCCATCATAGCCTATTCGATTACAAATTCAAATATCAACTTCGTTTTTAAAATTAATTGATCATTCATTCATTGATTCTTTCGATTCATTCATTGATTCTTCGATTTTTCATCTAATAAGAGTTAAGGATCAGTGAAATCTATTCCAAACTCCCTGCTGTTCTTTAAATGCTAATATATCAAAATTAGTGGTAAAACAACAACACAGTACTTCTTGTACTACAAACAAAGGAACACATTCTTGTATTATTAGCAACGGTTACGCCTTATTTTAATTTATTGTACCTGCTGTCCTAATAACACTCCAGCTAACACTCCAAAAATACAACCGTTATAATTCAAAATCACGGAAAAATTATTAATATTTTTATTTCCTCGACTTACTTTACTTGAAGCCTCAACATTTTCAAAATTTTCTCAAAAATTGCTCTAATTTTTTGATTAAACTTTGTCCTCGGATTGCGTTAAGAGCGTTTAAAATACTGACGCAACCTTCATTCCGTTGTTCCTGATTTTTCCAAAACGCAAAAGTTCACATTTTTTTGGCGTCTTCGTAAAACTACAATATTGAAGATAGAGATTTTTCTTAATAATATCTATTGTTCAAAGACATTTCAAATAACGTCATGTACGATTTTTCGAAAATATAAGTAGTTTTCCCTTAATTTTGAGTGGAATATTTTTTTAGACGTTTTGTTTTCTCAAAAACTGCTCCAAATATTTTCTGGAAATTTTGTCCTCGTATGTATCAAAGAACGGTATAAAAATTTCCATTTTTATTCATATTCAGCATCCACATTTTTCGGCGAACACTGTATTTACAAAAATTGCAAAAGAGTAACATTGAAAAAGTAAAATTTGAAGACAGAGATTTGTATCTTAAATGAAATCAGTCCTAAAAAGTCATATCTTAAAAAAAGTACTGTAAATTTTTTTGACAAATTAGCATTTTTTCGTTTTTTGCCCTTAAAATCAATGTAAATTATTAAAAAGATCTCAAATACCACTACAATTTTTTCTTTTTTTTCACGGATAGAACAAGAGACGGTTAAAAGAATCGTTTCGGAGTTTGATCTTTACTCAAATAATCAGGCTATAAAATTATTATGTTAACAGTATCCAAATTATACATTTCGCTTTTATTATTTTTTGTTAAATATTAGCTTATTGGGAGTATCCCCTCCTCCATTGTTGTTTTATTCCCCTTTTCCCCACATCTCCCTCCTTTTTTGAAAGTTAAAGTCAGTTTAACATATTCCTCTCCAACCCTGGATCGGAGTTGTGATGCCTTCTTTGGAAGTTCTGTGAATGTTACTACACTCCCCCTCCAACAAAAACCCTTCAGGGTTAGCTATAATTTTTATACCGCGTACTCATAAATATTATTATTCTGATTACAATTTATTGTATTTTTTTTTATTAATATTACAGCCTGATGGGAGTAGAAATCAAATCTCGAAACGTTGCATGATATTTATTTTTCAAGAATAAAAAATGTTCAAGAAATCTCAATGTTTTTTTTTTTTACTAACTTAATAGATATTGCCAGTCTGTCCTCAATAAGAAAGGCCGCATTTCTCCATATAATAATATTATAAGTATTAGTTTATCCATAATTAATGTTTATGTCAAAATTTGGTTTAATATTTTTAAAGCTACATCGGCTCTCAACCAAGTTTTACAATTATTGAAAACCTTCATTAAATATTAAAATATTGATTGGTGATTCCTGGCGCGTCAACTACTAAGAACATTAATCGTTTTGTGGGGACCCTGATACAGAAAAAGTCGATAAAATCCTGTTCCAATATGTAGTAAATTATTTTCTCTAACTCGTTATGAAGTCAGATTTCACGAATTTTGGGTCCTTGATACAGCGAAAGTGTTTTCTACAAAACGTCTGTCGTGTGTGAACAATGCTAGCGCCTAACTATGGGTAGGATGTTTTCCGAACTAATACTCCCCAGTCGATTTGGCCCCACTCAAAGCTCTGGAATTTTGAATAACATTTAATTTTTACGGGTACCTAGTTTATACCAAGCCCCTACGATATTTTCAAAATTTTGTCAAAAATGTGTCCTAATTTTTACTTTCTTTGTAAGAATAAGGCAAAATGCACTGACCTCACTCGAAGCTCTGCGATTTTGAAACACATTCTTTAAATTCAAAATTCAAAAAACTACTTAAATTCAAAATTTAAGTAGTATATGACTTAGTGTAGGGATCACAGAATTTTGAAAATGTGCACACAATTCACTTTTCCCCATAGCACGTCATACGCAGTTTTTAACTGTTTTTTGACGTAAAATAAAATAAATAAATAAATAAATTTTGAGGGTACTTTATATGAAGCCCCTGGGAGATTTTCAAAACTTTATCAAAAATACCTCTAATTTTTTTCTTGAAATTTCTGGTAATAATAAAGTGAAATACACTTTGTGGTGGTGGAATAGGTCCGATTTTCACTGTTATCTCTGAATTTCCGAAAATTGTACAAGTTTGAAATTTTTTTTGGTGTCTTTCTAGAACTACAAAATTAAAGACAGATTTTTCCTTCCAATGAAATTTGGTCTACATAATTAATTCTTTCATTAAGGTCATGTACATATTTTTGCAAAGTGTAGTAGATTTCGCGTAATATTGAGTGAAATATGTGCAATATTAAACTAGTGGTCCTTCAGAATGGCACAGACTTCCTCGTAGTAAAGTTTTCCCTGGTGAGAAGTGGCTTTACGGTCTTGCTCCATCCTCTTGCCAGCTTTCATCTATCGCCGCCCAAAGTACATTTTTTGACATTGTCTCAATTATTCGGTTTCCTCATAGCAGAATCGAAAGATTACTTTAAGAATATTAACGAAGAGAAAAAACGTCGTCGAAAATGGCAATGTTCGTTGAGAAATTTGAATCCGTTTATCAAGAAACTTGCGTTTAAGCGTCACTGTAAATGCGAAATTTGAAGCTCTGTTTCACAGAAAATTTTTGAGTTTATGAAGAACTTTTAAGGCCATTTGAGGTACATTAACTTGCAATTAAATAGTGTTTACAAATCGCTGGAAATGTGCATATTAACGGCATGAGAAATTCTTCAAAAACAAACGAACCAATATTTGTAAATTTTTTGAAAAGGAATAGAGAAATATGGCGTTTATGTCATCTTATAGAGTGCATTTATCACTATGCCTACCAAAAGTTTAAAGAAAAAAATTTGAGCTGTTTTTGAGAAAATCTTGTTTTTGTAATTTTTTAAAATTGCAAATATTGCATGCAATACTGTGCGAAAACTACTACAAGTTTCAAAAAATGTACATGACCTTAATGAAAGAAGTTATGGACAGCAAATTTTATTTGAATAAAAAATCGCTATCTTCAATTTTGTAGTTGTAGGAAGACGCCGAAAAAAACCAAACGTTTGTAATTTTCGAAAATTCAGAGTTAACCATGAAAATCATGTCTATGCCGCATGTATAGGTGTATTTTATTCTATTTTTACAAGAAATTTAAAGAACAAATTTGGAGCCGTTATTGAGAAAATTGCGAAAATGTTCGGGGGGCTTCATGTACAGTACCCCAAATTTTGAAGAAAGTTTTCAAAATCGCAGCGCCTCGAGTCAAGCCAGGTCGACCATGGAATATCCATTTTGGAAATAAATCCTACATATGGTTTAGGCGCTAGTGGTGTTCACGGACGGACGGACGTTTTGAATATAACAACTTTTTCGGTATCAGGGAACCCCAAATGTGTATTTCCAAAATCTTCCATGTGCAAAATATGTGTATGTGAAATCTCGAAATCGATTTTTTGCATCATTACACATCTTTCTCTGTACTACATATATACTCTATTCTCTATACAACGTATATACTCCGTATATACGAGTCCGTATACGAGAGTCCGTACACGAGAAAGTAAACTAGAGGTCCTACGGAATGGCACATTTCTCGTAGCAACGTTTTCTAATTTCCTTTTTGTAGACTGGTACTGTACAGTCTTACCCCTTATTCTTGCCTGCTGCTATCTATCGCCGCCCCAATTACATTATTTTGAAATTTTCTCAACTTTTCGGTTTCCAAGTGGTAGAACCCAAATATTAACTTAAGAATATTAAAAAGGGCTAAAACCTAGTCCTCATTATCATTTCTCATTGAAAAATTTGGAGCCGTTTTTAGGAAAATGGCGTTAGGATTTACTGTAAATGCGAAATTTGAAGCTCTTTTTCATAGGAATCTATTGAGTTTTCGAAAAACTTCATTTGAAGTAATTTAGAGCACTTTTACTTATAAATGCAATAATGTATATAAATGCATTAAAAAGAGTGTATTAGCGGCGTGAGAGATATTTTGAAAAAAATTGCATTTGTGTAATGTTTTTGAAAACAAAAGAGTACACCAAAACGAACTTTACGTCATATTAAACAGTGTCATTACCACTATCCCTTGCAGAAGTTTGAAGGAAAAATTTGGAGCCATTTTTGAGAAAATGGCGTTTAAAAGTTTCTGAAAATGCGAAATTTTGAGCAAATTTTAAGAGAAAACTGTTGAGTTTTGCGAGAAACCTTGTATGACATTATTTAGAGCACATGTACTCATAATTACAACAACGTGAAGAAATTGTCTTTAATGCAAATTTTACCGACGTGAGAGTCAAGTGAAAAAATTATTTTTTTGTAATTTTTTAAAAACAAAATAATTGATTAATATGTCGTTTATGTCATCCTTCAGGGTTTGTTTGGTACTATACCTTCCAAAAGTTTAAAGAAAAAAAATTGAGTCGTTTTTGAGAGTCTTGTATTTGTAATTTTTTTTAATTGCAAATATTGCTCGCACTATTGCACCAAAACTACTAACATTTTCAAAAATTGTACATGATCTTTATGAAAGAAGTATTTATGGACAACAAATTTCATTTGAAAGGAAATTCTGTCTTCAATTTTGTAGTGTAGGAAGACGCCGAAAAAATTCAAACTTTTGCCAATTTCGAAAATTCAGAGTTAACTGCGAAAATCGGACCTATGTCACATTTGTATGTATTTTATTCTATTGCAAAAAAATTAAAGAAAAAATTTGGAGCTGTTTTTGAGAAAATTTTGAAAATGTTCGGGAAGCTTCATGTAATATAACTCCAAAATTTAAAGGATGTTTTTCAAAATCTCAAAGGTTCAACTAGAGACAGATGGACAGGGGTTTCTTCAATTTGGAAAAAATCCTACGAATGGTTTCGGCGCTAGCAGTGTTCACAGACGGACGGATAGACGAACAGATGGGCAGACGGACGGACGGACGGACGTTGTGCTTCGAATTGGTTTTTCAGCATGAAGGACCCACAAAACTGGGATTCTGACTGCACCACGTGTTAGAGGATTTTCTTTCTCTTGTTTTAGCAACTGGATTTATCCACTTTCTAGTTTTCACGGCCCGATAATGAATTTTTTTCTGTCGAAAATTCGGCCGTTTTTTCGCGCAGCATTACATAACGTTCTCTATACTACAAATATACGGAGTAATATCTAAAACCAGAATTTCTCAAAAACAGCTCCAGATTTTTTCTTTAAATTATTGATGGGGATAGTGCAAACAATTCTGTTATGATGACATCAACGCCAACGCCCTTTTGTTGTTCTTTTCAGTAAGTACCAAATGTAATTTTTTATACATCTCTCTCACATCGTTAAGGCTAAATGTACCGACAGTAGTTCCATTTGTCGCCACCACGTGGCAGCACCAAAATAAGCAAAATTTACTAGACCGATAACGTCTGAACAAATTGTCCGATTTTCAATCTGTAAACGGCATTGGACTCCTTTTTAAAATAGAATTCACGCTACGATGCCGTTTTTTCAAAAAATATTTCCAAAAAAAATTTGTAAATGATTTCTCATCGTTTTGGGAAGAAATTAAAAAATGTGGGCTTATAGCGCGATGACGACGTGCTTCCTGAATCCAACGCCGTGTCAATCATGCAAATCGGATGAATAGGAGCGGCGTAAAGTGAAATTTCGGAAAAAATACCTGATCCCCCCTTCCCTCTTCCCCCTCCCCCTTCCCGCAGGGAACTTGGAGTGAGCATTCGCAACGATATTCGAGAACCACTGTCCCAGTGCCATATCGGATTTGGAAATCCCGGAACCCCTCCCCCACGGCCACTTTAGCCTAGCCCTTCGCGGCGGGCGCTGAAAGACCGCCCGCCCGGTGCCTAGAGTTTCTCACAGAGTAACAACCTGCTCCATGGTTTCACAATGGGCAAACTGAATCAGACCTGTAGAGATATTTCAAGATTTTCACCGTGAAATATAAAGATGGAGTCTCACAATTGTTATAAATCTTGGAAACTCAGTCATCGAAGTGAATATTCGAAGGATTATATAGTACGAGTATATACACTTTACCTTCGATTCCTCTCCATTCGCGTGATTATTATTATTATTATTATTATTATTATTATTATTATTATTATTATTATTATTATTATTATTATTATTATTATTATTATTATTTAATAATAATAATAATAATAATAATAATAATAAAGATATATATAATAATCTTATATGCGATATATTTATAATATAATGTAATAATTATCAGCGAGATACAGGAACGCCGTTCCGTCGTGTTCCGTCAGAAATCAAGCCTTGCGTAAGACCAAAATCCAAATAATCGAGAAAATGGTATTTCTAATCCTGTTGTGTGGGTGTAAAAGCTGAACATTGAGATAGGCCGAAAAAAGGAAGATGCATTTGAAGTATGGACACGGAAGAAAATATTAAACGTACAATGGGAGGGCAAAAAGATAAATGCCGAAATTTTGAAAAGAAAACAGAACTTTCTCTAAAAGCCAAAGCCAAAAAATGGAAAATAAAATATTTTTGACATACTATGGGTCGAACAAAATCTCTAGAAAAAGATATTATGCTTGGAATGATAGAATGAAGCGGAAGAAAAGGGTGTAAGTGGCACAATTGAATAACTAATACACAATATCACAAACAAAAGGAAAAAGGCAGTTCGAGTCCCAGTGAGCAAGGAACAAATTGCTAGCATCCTATTGCTGTGTATATCCAGATAGGTCTAACAAGGGATGGCTTGCGATCTATGTTCTAGTACTATTTCTCTGCGCGTTCAGAATTATTATTTAATAATAATAATAATAATAATAATAATAATAATAATAATAATAATAAAGTCCTAATGTTTCGTTCTTTTCAAGTATTATATTTCTCTGCTAAGAGAGCAAAGGATAAAAGTCAGAGAACTCAGCAGGGTATTCCAGCGTAGACCAAGACAAGATAAAGAAAAGTTTCTTCAAGAAATATAGCACGTCATACGTAGTTTTTAACTGTTTTTTTGACGTTAAATAAATAAATAAAAAGAAAAATGCAAAGAAGTGGAAGAACATAACAACAAATGGAGACCTTTGTATGTAAAAATTGTGTATTGTATGTCAAAAATTGTGTATTGTTTAGTTGTAAGCATTAGAAATATAAGTATTAAATCCTGTAAATTAGCTAGTAGTAAGATACAAGAGTGAGAGGTAATATGCTCAAACCTGAATTCCCAAACGTTATGTATTACAAATAAAAATGTACAAACCCCTGAGAGGCAAAACTGACGAACAGGAAGAAGATAAATTTTAAAAAAAGGAGTCCTTAAGAAATGTTCCGGGTCATTCGAAATATGACCAAGGAGTGTAAACTGGCAATGAGGAATAGGCAGGGACCGAAAAGGTATTAGATACCGGTAAAATACAGCGGTATTTTACATACCTTTTTCAAATACCTATGTTCTTTTATACCGGTAAAATACCTCTATAGGACGTCTATAACGGTATGGACGTCCATAAAGGTTATAAGGGTATTACACCTGTATTTTCAATGAAAAACAATAGCTTACCATCCATAAATGTCGACTAAATAAGTTATTTTAGTTAATATCTCACAAAATGTTTATTAAACTAATATACTTTTATAATTGTTATTTATTGTTTGAATTATTATCTTGTTCATATATAACACTCGGTTACTAATAATTAACGAAACGCGAATGATTCCACTAATTCTTGTATAGTAAATATAATCTTCCACTTCGTCACTGCACAATGTTCTCGCCCACTGAAAACTGCTCACCGCCCTCTTCCTACGCTTGGGCATATCGAATTGCCCTAGTGTAACACGCAGCCCGCCGAAGAACGCGGCGAGATGTCTGCAGAGGTCAGAAAAGTCACGTTATCAGAACAGCAGTGTGCCAGAGGTGCGACCCTGCTTCCAGCTCAGAAGGGTGACTACACTTGAGCGCGTGCCTTGGCGGCGCTGGGCTTGGATAGAAAGGTGCGCGAAATGAGAAGCAAACATTCAAAACATGACATGTCCACTTTACTCCTTTTCGAGAAAACGAAAAAATGTTATGTCATCAAAATTATGCAGATGTTTTATTTATACTTAATTCTGAATTATGTAATAATGATAGCTAAATATATTATTAATATAAAATTTAAATATTCTATGAACTTACATTTAAAGAAAACAACATTTATGTCAACTGGTAAAAAAGGAAGCCTGAACATCAACAGAGAAGTGATATACATGGCAGGCGAAGTTAAATACTTATGAATTACAATAACAAATTCTGGATACTGTACAGAAAAACTAAAGAGAGGAATAATTTTAGAAAATGCAGTGGAAAGAAAATTACACAAATTCATAAAATATGCAGGCATATCAAGTGATTGATTTCTAAAATTTTAGGTCCCGGAACGCGCTCAAAATGATTTATTAATTTAATAGAAATAATTATATGTTTATAATATAATGTAATAATTATCAGCGAGATACAGGAACGCCGTTCCGTCGTGTTCCGTCTGAAATCAAGCCTTGCGTAAGACCAAAATCCAAATAATCGAGAAAATGGTATTTCTAATCCTGTTGTGTGGGTGTAAAAGCTGAACATTGAGATAGGCCGAAAAAAGGAAGATGCTTTTGAAGTATGGACACAGAAGAAAATATTACGTACAATGGGAGGGCAAAAAGATAAATGCCGAAATATTGAAAAGAAAACAGAACTTTCTCTAAAAGCCAAAGCCAAAAAATTGGAAAATAAAATATTTTTGACATACTATGAGTCGAACAAAATCTCTAGAAAAGGATATTATGCTTGGAATGATAGAATGAAGCGGAAGAAAAGGGTGTAAGTGGCACAATTGAATAACTAATATACAATATCACAAACAAAAGGAAAAAGGCAGTTCGAGTCAGAGTGAGCAATGAACAAATTGCTAGCATCCTATTGCTGTGTATATCCAGATAGGTCTAACAAGGGATGGCTTGCGATCTATGTTCTAGTACTATTTCTCTGCGCGTTTAGACCCGCGAAGAATTGGGACCTGCAGATGAAAGGAGAGATGCTCACAGCCGCTGCTTGACCGGGACTGGAGCCGACAAATAGACATCATCGCACTGAACAGTGTGTTTGATACCCGTCTTTCATGCGTACATTCTGCCATTATTAGGAAGAACTCGCTGAATTATCGGCGCGTCCCCTCCCAGTTTCGGATAGCAAGAAAAGCGAAGGAATGATGCTCAAGTAATACAAATGCAAATATCAATGTTCAAAATTAAAACATCTTTCAAAAACCTGGTTTAGAAACATCGATCAAGTTCGTGCGGAAGATAATTTGTTTTGACAGTGGCCGTGATTGTTAATTTATAATTACGAATTAGACAAAACGGCAAAAGAAAGTTTTCAGGCTTAGTTGCGCTGTTATTCTTTTTACTATCGCCCAGGGTCATCTTATGGAGTCACAACTTTCTCAAATGGGTACAGGAAGGTGGGCGAGAGACCTTACACCTAGAGTGCTTGCGTTGGCCGCCTCTCTGCGTACGGTAGGACATACGTAGGAAATGCCAGAAAAATGGGGTCATTTCTTGGGCTGAAGATAGTCTACTGGATGAGGATGTTACAATCACCGTTCGCTTTATTCGAACACATGTATTGACAGTGGTATAATGCAATATTATTTCATATTTTAACTTTTTTATAAAATTGTGATTATCGGTTCTTTTCATTCACAACAACTCATCAAGCACATCGATAATAAACATCAGGTTTTATAAATGTTTCATTTTTTTACGAAATATGTTCATGTGTCTATACAAAATCTATGTTTTGAAAATATCAACATCAATGTTGCATCCCTATTCTCGACACCTAGATGAGGATCGCCGATTTAATACGTTTGCATTCTGATTCCCAAATATGAGGTTTATCAGTGACTGGTATGCTACGTTTTATTAGTAGCATATAAATCTTATAAATTGAATTGCTACCCGATTAAATATTACTGATAAGCGTGTACGATGTTTAGAAAAATGGTATCTTAATGTAGAAATGTAAAAGTTGCCGAACTTTATAACAAAACATAATTTATCCCCCTCATAGACGGTCTAGTGTGGTGTTTGTGTCTAAGAGTTTAAGTTGTATTGCTTTCATGACAATTTAATGCATTAAAAAATACATACATATGTCACAATACAATGATTTACACTACATCCTTTTACATTATCATTTACGTAGTTTGTATCAAAATGACGCACCGGGAATTACTTTTTCCAATCTTCAAGTTTATACAAATATAACAGAATCATTTTATATCAATATAACTTACTAAGTAAGCTGGGACATGTCACGATTCTTAATATTAGATTTTAATGTTTGTTACAGTGTTGGATTCAGGATGCATCTCGCCTGCGCGCTATTTTACCACTTCTTCAATTTTGTCCGAAAGTACGAAAACAGTTTTAAAATTTTACTTGGGAAAACAGATTCATCAGGTGAAGTCTATCAAGGAGACAAACGCCGTTTTGAGATCAAAAATCGAGTCGCAGGATAAAAGAGCTCTTGCGTAATTTCGGCTCATTCTTTCTGGTAGTGGAATGATAACGGAAGATCTTAGAGGTAAAATGTATGTAAAATAAGATGTTAGGACATGGAATATTGGTGATATCTACACAATTAGTTCAATTTTCTTTTTGAAATCAGTTTCCAAATCGGAATTGATATTTTGAGTAGTGCCTCAAATAACTTTTTGATGGTATTCGAAGGAAGACGGAAATATGTGAACAAGATATATAGTTTTATACGACTATTACAGATGATATGAGACCGTTTGGTTGTGTTACAGCATCACTAGTTTGATAAGTGGAGAAAAATATATTGAGATTGAAAGGGACGAAAAATGACGAACCGACTGCCCGGCTTGCCTGCCTGAGAGCACGGCCTCCTCCCGTGCCGCCCTCCTCTTGAGGCCGCCGGGTTTGGCCGTTCGGCCGCGTTGAGGGAGCCTCCAAAAGGGTCGGGTGACGCAAGCATGAAGCGGGAAGGGGGGGGAGGAGGTAGCTTTCCGAAATTTCACTTTACGTCGCTCCTATTCATCCGATTTGCATGATTGATACGGCGTTGGGTACAGGAAGCACGTCGTCATCGCGCCCACATTTTTTAATTTCTTCCCGGAACTATGAGAAATCATTTTAAATTTTTTTTTGGAAATATTTTTTGAAAAAACGGCATCGTAGCGTGAATTCTATTTTAAAAAGGAGTCCAATGCCGTTTACAGATCGAAATTCGAACAATTTGTTCAGACGTTATCGATCTAGTATATTCCGTGTGATAGTGCTGCGATCTATTGATTTTTCCTATAAGTATTTTTCGGTGCATTTAGCCTTAATCACTCTATGAATTTTAGCTCATTAGCAAAACGATGGCACGTTCAAAAATTCGAAATTTTCTTGTAGGACAACTACAGTAAGTTTTAGTTCATAATTTTGATTTGCAATTTCCGACGTTGTGTGACTTGGGCGACAAACGATGATATGTTCAAAAATTCGAAATCGCCTTGTGGGACAGCTACATTAAGTCCAACATTTTGATTTGCGATTGCCGGCTTTGTTTCATTGAGCTAAACATTTTACAAATAGAACAACAATGAGCCAAACTCTGCTAAACGATGGTGTGTTCAAAAGTTCCAAATTCGCAAGGGGGGTGCAAGTCACTTTAAAGGCAAAAATTTGATTTGCGATTTCCGGCGTTGTGTGACTTTGGCAAAACTGTTTAATTACTCAATGAACTTGGTCTCATCGTTGGCAAAACGATGGTACGTTCGAAAATTCGAAATTGCTTTGTAGTTGAGCTACAGCAAGTGTAAGTCAAAAATTTTGATTTGCGATCCGACTTTGTTTGACTAAGGCAAACCTTTTTACAAATAGAACGAAAATGGGCAAAACTCTGCTAAGTGATGTGTTCATAAATTCGAAATTCACAAGTGGGAGTGCAAGTCACTTTAAAGTCCAAAATTGGATTTGTGATTTTCGGTGTTGCATGAGTTAGGCAAAACGTTTTAATGGCTCTATGAAATTGGACTTTTTGTGGGCAAAACGATGGTATGTTCGAAAATTCGAAATCGCTTTGTGGGCAGCTACAGTAAGTCTAAGTCCAACATTTTGATTGCTATTTCCGGCTTTGTTGTGACTTGAGCAATTTTTTTACAAATAGGACAAAAATTGGCAAAACTCTGCAAAACGATGATGTGTTCAAAAATACGAAATTCGAAAGTGAGGGTGCAAGTTACTTTAAAGTCCAAAACTTGATTTTCGATTTCCGGCAGCAAAACTTTTTAAAGGTTGGGCAAAACTATAGTGTATGATTTTTTGAGAAAGTGGTGGTGCCAACTTCATGCACCTGAACAATTTCAGTTAATTTGCTTATGTAGCCTTTAACACTTCAATTTTCAAATGCATCCATTAATATGGCTTTATATTTCGATGGAAAACTCACTGTGTTGGCAGCTCCATCATTCGATTGATTGATTGATTTTTTCGTGTTTCCGGGCGTCAACTGCTATCGTCATTAGTCCCGTTAGCGTAGTGCATGTTTTCTTTTTCGGGAGATGACGGTGATCTTTCCCCGCTGGATGGCGAGATCCGACGCTGACCTACCGTCGGCTAGCGGGGTTGCCTCCTAACCAGTACTCTCCCTCCAGCGGGGCCCCGCCCCAGCCGGGAGTAGCTCTAAGCTCCCGACTGGAATCTCCCGGAATATGTGGTAATGTAGTGCATGTTAGTGTAAGTGTGTGTGTCTTTGAAAGGGGAGAGAATTGGATAATGAAGAGGAAGGAAGGATCGCGCACGGTCCGTGGTCCGTTTGTTAGGGTACTGCTCCAGCACTCGCCTGGTGTTGATCGGAGAAACTATGGAAAACTACCGATCAGAGCAGCCGGCCGCTAGAAGTCTCCTCCAGACAGCGACTGAATTCGACCTAGCTGAAAATCTAGTGTTGAAAATCCTGCCGCCGTCAGGACTCGAACCTAGGACCTCCCAGTCAGAGGCGCTTCAGTGTCATCAGTTGATGCACTGAGATACCGTTCCCGGTCCATCATTCGATTTCGTAGTGGCTCTTGTAGATTATTTGACGTTAATTTCATCTAGGTGTTGGTTGAAACAGCTTTATCCTTGAAGATAAGTCGAGGCAGCCGATTATCCGTCCAGAAAAACGTTGAACAGCATTAAGATAAACTGATAACACTGTGAAAAGCACAATAAAGTAGTATTTATACTGAAGAGGTGTGATTAAAGGATAGGGTAGGGTGAGCGCGGGTAATGGGGTCATGGAGTAATGGGAGTCAGCGGTAAATTATCTATAAATATTGTAAATCAAACCAATATTGAAAGACAATAATCAAACCGTATTGAAAGGTAGATACATATGAGTACGGCTGATACATATGAGAATATACTGAGAAATTTTGTTTCCCGTCTTGAAAAGGATGAGAGAATTTTTTGATTTTAGCAGGATGAAGCGACATCGCATACTGCCAAGTCGACAATGCAATTTCTGGAAGTGATTTCTTGGAACAATAATTTTACGGGGTTTGTCGTTCGCCTGATTTGTCTCTACCGGATTTTTATTTTTGGGGATGTCTCAAAAGTAAAGTTTATGCAAACAAGTCTGCTAATCCCAAAGAGCTGCAAAGAAACATCAAGGAAGCGATTCGCGTGATTGACGAAGAAACTTTACATCGGGTTATGGCAATGTTCTCATGGGAGTTAATATTTGTTTGATAGCAACTGGAGAACCTTTTGAACATTTTTTGTGAGATTCCCTTATTTCTGACACCAATTCCTCATAGTAAATATTTTCCTTTCCTTCTTTACCGATTGCTAAACTAGCTATCTTATTTCGTTTGTGGGGAATTTCCAAAACATTTTTTCTGTAAGTGGAGATTAATGAGATGAAGCAATGCTGTGATGTATCAACCAATGACCATCTTTCACTGACAATTTATCAGTGATTACTTTGCACTTACTTCTGATCACTTCACATTCTGATCCTCTCTTTCGTGACATTTTAGAGTAACATTATTTCAATAATAATAATAATAATAATAATAATAATAATAATAATAATAATAATAATAATAATAACGCATTTGTTCTGCGAATCTGGAATTTATAATTTATTAATATTCATTTAAAACAGAAATTATAAAACATGTACATTTCTGGAGCATATTTGTTACGAAACTAAAACTAGCAAAGTTTATTATTTAATTTACCAGAATATATTTTACATGGCAAGCTTATTTTATTTTTAAACAATTCAGGAAGAAATCACTGTTCTTGTCAATACAATAATCCTTCGACGCCAAGCGCGTGCACGCACGTGCCTTTCTCTTTGAACTCACTCACTTTGTGGCCACGACGGTCACCTGCCTTCCTCTTCTGGGTGGCATTAGGGGAGAGGGGATTAAACGTACTTCCCGACAGTTTACCTGCTTCAAAACGTCAGCCGCTCTCCGACCCGCTCCAACATAGTTGCCAATGCAATTCGCTCTCCCTGCTGCGGGTTGTATTTTAAACTGATCACTCGGTACAACTATACATCAGATACGCAAAATTAAAATATATTATTTCCCTTCTGCTTCCAATATTTTTGCCGATTCTATTGTGCAAATTATGTCCCCAACAAGAGAGAGCACATTAATGTCACACATCTACAAACACTAAGCCAAAAAAACGGAAAAATCGTGTACTAATAAATTACTCATTATATTAATATTCTTTTGGAATTATCAAATATATCTGTGTTATTCAATTAACTTATTTTATTATAAAAGGGTTAACAACCAATGTAAATGTGAAATCCAATTGAACTTTTTATCTTTTGTTAATTTATGTATTACAATATTTACCTGATGATAGGGTCACAGTGTACTCTGAAGCATTGTGAACGAAATGATGTAATGGTTAACCATAAAAATAGTCTAAAATTATCGAGGTGTAAAAAAGAAATTAAAAAATGCAATAGAGACAGTCTTATAGAAAAAACTAATTAAAACAAGTAAAAAAACCCTCAAGCAATGCGTTTTGGGTGAGCACTGCGCCCAAATTCTCAACGCAATCCAAACACTCGCAAGTTAAGGCGCAACGTTGTTATTCTACCAAACCAGATGCTCTTCCAGGAAGGTAATGTAACGATCGTTCTGTTAATTAAAAAATTAAAAGTTGGGTCACTTTGAAGAGAAAGATTTTTCCTCCAAACGAAATTTGTTGTCCGTTAATAGTTGTATCATAAAAGTCATGTACATTTTTTCGAAAAATGTTAGTAGTTTATGTGCAAAAGAGCGTGCAATTTTTTGCAATTTTAAAAAAATACAAAAACAAGATTTTCTCAAAAACGGCTCCAAATTGTTTTCTTTAAATTTTTGGTAGGGTTAGTACCAAATGCACCATATACGAAGCGCCAAACACTATTTGCTCTATTCATTTTTTATTTTAAAAAATTCTAAACATGTATATTTTTTGACCTGTCTCTTACGTCGGTAATATTTACATTACAAGGGATTTATTCACGTTATTGTATTTACTCGCTCTTAATATTGCCAAGTAAAGTTTCTGGAAAACACAACAGTTTTCTATTAAAAAGTGCTCAAAATTCGGCATTATCAGAACCACATAAGCACATATTTTTTAAATGGCTCCAAATTTTTTCTTCAAATTTTTGTAGTGGATAGTGCTAATTGCACTGTTTTATATGACGTAAAGTTAATTTTGGGGTATTCTTTTGTTTTTTCAAAAATTACACAAATGTTTGTTTTTTTCAAATACCCCTCACGCCGTTAATATTGGCATTTCCATCAGTTTGTATGCATTATTACATTTGTGAGTAGAAGTGCTTCAAATGAATCCTTGATAACTTTTTCGAAAACTCAATAGATTTCCGAGAAAATGAGCTTCAAATTTCGCTTTTACAGTAAAGCGTAATCATCATTTTCTCAAAAACGGGTACGAATTTCTCACTGAAAACTTCTATTAGGACGAGTTTCTACTCTTTTTCAATATTCTTGAAGTAATAATTCGTTTCTACCACTAGGAAAGCAAGAAGTTGAGAAATTGTCAAAATAACATGTACTTTGGGCGACGATAGATGGCAGCTGACTAGAGAATGGAGTAAAACCTTAAAACTAGGCCACACCAAGAAAATCAGAAAAATTTAGTATGAGAAGCAGGGTGGCTAGCGAACCTGGTATCCTTGAAAACCGGGAATTCGAAAGAGCCTGAAAAAAACGAACAAAAAAAGGGAATTTGATTTGAAAACCGGGATTTTCTGTTATTTTCAGATTCTTTCCCCCAACATTTAGCCCAAATTCACATACAGCATCGTATTCACTAAAGTGCAGAATTCAGCTCAGTACATGATAATGGCGAGTGTTAAAATCGAAGTATGTATGAGAAGTGTCACAAGTTTCCTTGAGGATTGAAACATTTTTGACTCACGCATAACACAACTTCAAACACTTCCGCTTATATAGGTGCCACATGGGTAACGTACCTAGCACCCGATAACCCCTATATGGTTGCTTGTGGGTTGCACGTGCATTGACGAGATATTTGTGGAACAAACGTCTCACCGGGAACTCAATAGCTGACTTTCGATTACTTTTTTTTTATTTATTAACACTACTACAATACATGTAAGTTTGAGTTTCGATTAGTGTCGCGCCTATTCTTTGGTGACATCGGCGGTACCTCTTTGCTATTTTTTCGATTGAAACGACCATGTTATTATGTCTATCATATTCCTCGGGAATTTTATCTTCTTTTGTAGAAGAGCGGAGTCGAAGCTATCTTTGCTTATAGCCTACACTGATATTAAGAGTGACAGTGTCCGAATTGACAGGACGCACGAAGAAAATAAATATGCGGAGATCTTGACGGGATTGCCCTCCAGGAAATTCCAGTAGACTCATTTCTTACGCTGCATTGTTCCCGGGTGGCGGGTGGGGAGAGCAGATAATAATATGAAATTAAAGTTAAATATTGGTATAAATTTCTGATACTCAATTTATTCAATTTTTCTTTCATGTAAAGTATAAGAAATAGTCCTAATATAATCCAAACAAAACCAATTGAAACAAAGAGAATACCAGTATTTATTTCGATAGCCAGGAACAGAAGTAATTTTAAACTTGTACAAATGAAACATACCATAATCAGCGATCAAAATTTTTTGAAGTAAAGAAGTAATTTGTTAGTTCTAAGTAAATTTTCACCAATCTACTTTCATTTATAAGAACAGCAATAGATTCCAAAAACCTCTCAAGTTATATACACGAAGCGCAGTAAATTTGGAGTGGGCGACTATGTTTGTCGCCAAATTACACAAAAAATACTAATATTTTCGAAAAATTCAACATAATCATTTTTGAAAATATGTTTTTGATTAACGTATTTCATTTAAACTAGAGGTGCTACTGAATGGCACAGACTTTCTCGTGGTAAAGTTTTCTAATTTCCTTGGTGTGGACTGGCTTTACGGTATTACCCCATCATCTTGCCAGTTGTCATTTATCGTCGCACAAAGAAACATTTTTGAACATTTTGTCAACTTTCCTGTTTCCTAGTAGAACCGAAATATTACTTCAAGAATATTAAAGAAAAGTAAAACCTTGTCCTAAATAGAAATTTTCATTAAAAAAATTGAAGCCGCTTTTAAAAAAATGGCAATTAAACATTATTGTAAATGCTAAATTTGAAGCTCGTTTTGACAGGAATCTATTCAGTTTACGAAAAACTTCATTTGAAGTAATTGAAATAACTTTAACTGAAAGTAAAACAAATTGTATCTTCACAATTGAAGTTTGTTTTTAATGTTTTTCAGTTTTCGAAAAAATAGGAACATCGACCAAAATGAGACTGCATCGTTAAGCGTCCTTTTCAGTATCATTGGTCCAAATTTAATCCAAACAAATTGTGCCGTTTTTTAAAGAAAAATTGTGTAAAAAAAGTCAATGTTCGACACAAAATTTCGCAAAATATTCTCATATTTTCGAAAAATTGAACATTACATTATTTAAACATCTGTTTTTGATGAACACATTTCACTAAGAAAGAAAAAATATCTTCATAATTGTACTTGCAGAAAGACTTTTTGCAATTTTCTAAAATCAAAATTTTCAACGAACATGCATTAACGAACATGCTTAAACGTCCTATATGTTATTCGGAGTGAAAAGTGAATAAAAATTGTTGATGCTGTCTTTGAAAAGAAAATTGTTTAAACAAAATTAAAAAGTGCGTATATTTCACACAAAATTACGCGGAAAGTACTAAAATTTTCGAAAATTTGTATATGACTTTATTTCAAAATCTATGTTTAAGGAACAGATTTCATTAAAGGAAAAATATCTGTCTTTATAATTGTAGTTGTAGAAGACGCCGAAAAATGTTGAACTTTTGCAATTTTCCGAAAGTCAGGGTTTTCAACGAACATGAGACATGCACTATTCTCTTAAACGACCTTCACACTATCCAGCTACAAAATTTAATCATAAACAACGGAGCCATTTCTTTGAAAATTTTGAAAATGTCTCAGGGGCTTCATGTAAAGTAAACTCAGAATTAAAATATCGGTTTTAAATTTAAGGGGCCGCGACATCGCCAGATCGATAAAGAAATATCCGTTTTCAAGAAAATTGGCTGAACCGTTTACTCGCTAGCGTTGTTCTCTGTCAGACGGACGGACTTTTTGCCGTCAACCGAGATTTCAGTATCAATAACCCACAAAACACAGATTGTGGCAACACCACTTATTAGAGGATTTCTTTTCTAAATTTATCAACTGGTTTGATACACTTTTTCGCTACCTGGGCATTGCAATAAGAGTTTTTCTGCCGAAATTCTTCGCTTTTTTCCGCAACATTACATAATTTTCTCTGCACGGCGTAAGCGGTAGAAGGTAAAAACATGTGGTAAGGTGCGAAAAAGAACCTGGAAAATTTATACTCTCAGACCTGGAAAACTGGGAAAAAAACTTGAATTCCAAAAAGCCAGATCGCTGGTTACTCTGGAGAAAGTCTGTGCCATTCTGTAGCATCTCTAGTTACGTTCCCGTATACATACGTATATTCGGAGTAATATACGTGTACTTGGGTTTTTCTAACGTTGCGGCTGAGGTAGTATCTTCAAGGTGGAATTTGGCACAACTTTGTGAGTCATTCGCAGTCATACCGTTAAAGTAGCTTGATCTGCAGCACAGCATGATGTGGTCGCGATGATGCGACATCTTGCAAGACCAAGAAAGACGCAAAAAGTCGTGCAGCATTCCTTCTTGAAGATACTACCCTCAACCGCCGCGTTAGAAAAAACTCAAGTATAGTTAAGAGAGTGTTTTGTAATGTTGCGGAAAATTTATTTCGAGATTTCATCGGAAATACGCGTTTTGGGGTTCCCTGTTACACAAAAGGTTGTTGTTTCTTTCAAAACATCCGTCCGTCTGTCTGTCTGGCGGTATGTCTGTTGGTCTGTCTGTCCGTCTGTCTCTCGGTCGGTCGGTCTGTTGGTCGGTGTGTCTGTCGGTTCGTCTGTCGGTCTGTCTGTCGGTCCGTCGGTCCGTCAGTCCGTCGGTCCGTCGGTCCGTCGGTCCGTCCGTTCGTCGGTCCGTCGGTCCGTCGGTCCGTCGGTCCGTCGGTCCGTCGGTCCGTCGGTCCGTCCGTCCGTCTGTTCGTCCGTCCGTCCGTCCGTCCGTCCGTGCGTGTGTCCGTCCGTCTGTGAATACTACTAGTGCCTAAACTACACGTGCTATATTTTACAAATTGAAGAAGACCCCTGTCCATCTGGCTCTAGTGGATGCTTTGAAATTTTGAAAAACATGCTTTAAAATTGGGGGGTACTATGCATGAAGTCCCCTGGACGTTTTCAAAATTTTCTCGAAAACGGCTCCAATTTTTTTCTTTAAATTTCTTGTAAGAATAAAATAAAATACACGTATAACGGTGGCACAGGTTCGTTTTTCACGGTTAACTCTGAAATTTTGAAAAATTGCAAAAGTGAATTTTTTCGGCGTCTTCCTACAACTATAAAATTGGACAGAAAATTTTCCTTCAAATTAAATTTGTTGTTCATAAATAGTTCTTTCATTAAGGACATGTAGATTTTTTGGATATTTTAGTAGTTTTCGTGCAATAGTACGTACAATATTTGATATTTTAAAAAATAAGAAAAAACAGGATTTTGTCAAAAACGGCTCCAATTTTTTTCTTTAAATGTTTGGTAGGGTTAGTGCCAAACGAACCCTTCACGATGACATAAACGCCGCCATATTCCTCCCGTATTTTGCTTTTTAAAAAATTACAAAAATATAATTTTCTTCACTTGTCTCTGGCGTGGGTAATATTTACATTAAAGACGATTTCTTCACAGTATTATATTTATGGGTACATGTGCTTTAAATAATGTCAAATAAAGTTTCTCGAAAACTCAACAGTTTTCTGTTGAGAAAGGAATTCAAAATTTTGCATTTTCAGAAACGACAAAACGCCATTTTTTCAATAATTGCTCCGTATTTTTTCTTCAAACTTTTACAATGGATAAGGGTATTGGCACTGTATACACAAATGTATTTTTTTGAAATACGTCTCACGCCGTTAATATGCACATTTCCATCGATTTGTATACATTTTTGAACTTGTGAATAAAAGTTCTTCAAATTACTTCAAATGAAGATTTTTCAAAACTCGATAGATTCATGTGAGAAAGATCTTTAAACTTCGCATTTACAGTAACGCTTAACGCCATTTTCTTAAAGATGGCTCCAAATTTTTCAATGAAAATTGCTATTTAGGACCAGGTTTTAGTCTTCTTTAATGTTCTGAAAATAATATTTTGATTCTACTATTTGGAAACCATAAAGTCGAGAAAATGTTTTAAAAAATGTACTTTGGGCAGCGATAGATAGCAGCTGGCAAGAAGGAAGGGCAAGACTGTACATACCAGTCCACGCCAAGGAAATTAGAAAACTTTACTACGAGAAAGTCTGTGCCATTCTGTAGCGCCTCTAGTTTAATTTATTTTAGGTCTCTATAACACAGTTTAGCAATAAAACCGTTAGTTGATTTTGTTCGTTTAAGTTTATAAGTTAAAACAATTAATAAAATATGTACATTAAAGGTTATTTATTGCAAATATTTTTCAGACTCATACTAACATGTTTAAAAAACATGCAACCTAAAATTGTCCCATTTTTCGAAAAGCCAAAAATGACGCTTATAAAATCCTAAAAATTCCGGGTCTTATTAACCACACAGACACCAAGTTTGCATTGGCAAAGAAAATTGTTATTTCTGGTGGGTTGTGCGGTGGGCACGCAGGTATTGCCTTATGTATATGTTTTCCTTTTTCAGATGTGTGAAGGTTGAAGATAAATCATTTGCTCAAGGACTAACACTCTTTATGATAAGTCTTCTGGCATTTATACCTGGACCTATTATATATGGAGCCATTATAGGTCAGTATATTTAGGAATTAAAACTTAATTTAATGAAAAATGTATCAATTTTTTTTCTAAAACCTTTGTGTACCTTCCTTCGTATTTTGCTTTCTAGATTCCACTTGCCTTGTTTGGGAGGAAAACTGTGGAAACAAAGGAAACTGTTGGCTTTACAATCCCGACAACTTCCGGATCTATATTAACTCAACAGCAGCATGTATGTTCACTGTATTATATATTTATAGGCCTTCTTAAACATTTTATATTGGCGAAGTCAGTTTCACATTTCCTCAACCCTTATCAGATGATATACGTGTAACATAAATTGTAACATTATTTTTAATCAACTTATCTGTTTTGCATAACAGTTGTTTAGGCAGGATTGGCCTTTAGGAATGAAATAAATTGTGCGTCCCCTGTCCAAAAAATTAAATTTTGCAAGTGTAACCGTCAAAATATTACAATATTGTACACAATTTTATATGAGCCATTACAATCATTTGAGGGCGACTTTTGATATGAGCCATTACGTCATGTGGGGTGACTAAACCGCGGACGATGGCTTTGCACCACACATTACTTTAAAGAACGTCTGTTGAATTAAATTTTGGAATGTGTATTTTCAGTTGGATTAGTCATTACTCGATTCTAGAAAGTTGAACACACCAAACGGCAACATCGTTCTGCTCGTACTTTTGATTATTACGGCTTGAGCTGACAAGAAAAATAGTTCAATTTGGGACGTATTTTTTGCTGTATTTTTAGGATACAGGTTCAACAAATAAATGCTTTCATTTTCTTTAATTTGCACCAACTATATACAATACAACTTTAACAGAAAAACAAAATCAACGGAAATAAGATGTCTTGTATGATGCCGTTCTTGCCGTACGGTGTCCAAGTTGGTGAAGATGGCGCCGACAGCGCAGGTCGATAGCATGGCAGGTATAAGTGTTTCCACGTAAGAAAAGACCCTAAAAATTCAACATGGCGGAGTTTCGGCACTGCCAACCTTCTCGAAATGAAACGCTAAAGTGCATTATGGATCCCTACGCGGCTTGTTTAAATGTACATAGTGTGCTTCAAAAATGCAGATCTGCTGAAATGATTTGTAAATGTTGTTTTACGACTTATAAATCGCAACAGGAATATGGTAAAATAATTTCAAGCATCTCTTGTAAACAAATTATCGAAGGCGTGTAACGAGACGACAGCTTTAGTTCGTAACGCCGGCAGCAAAAACCGTTCATTTTCCAGGATAGGAGAGACGTGCTGTGTGAAGTAAATTCTCTTTTTCACTTTCTCGTATACGTTCGTATATACGGAGTAATATACGTAGTATTGAGAAAGTTATGTAATGCTGCGCGAAAAAACGGCAAATTTTCGGCGGAAAAAAATTCATTGCCTGGCTCTGGTGGCGAAAATGTGCATAAAACCAGTTGCTAAATTAAGAGAAAAAGTTCGCTAACATGCTGTAGCCAGAATCTCTGTTTTGTGGGCCCTTGATGCCGAAAAACCAATTGAAAGCAAAACGTCCGTCCGTCTGTACGTCCGTCTGTGTGTCTGTGATTGTCCGTCCGTCTGTCCATCCGTCTGTCCGATCGTCTGTAAACACTACTAGCGTTTACACCATGCGTACGACCTTCTCCAAATTGAAGAATCCCCAGTCTATCTGACTCTAGTTGAAGCTTTGAAATTTTGAAAAACATTCTTTAAAATGTGGGGATACTTTACATATAGCCTCCCGAACATTTTCAAAATTTAAAAAAAAAAACGGCTCCAACTTTTGTCTTTAAATTTCTTATAAGGTAAGAGCAAAATACACTTATAAAGGTGGCATAGGTCAGAATATCACGGTTAACTCTGAATTTTTGAAAATTGCAAAAGTTTACATTTTTTCCGGCATATTCCTACAACTACAAAATTGAAGACATGGATTCTTTCCTTCAAATGAAATTTGTTTTGCATAAATAGTTCTTTCAATTAGGTCGTGTAAATTGTTTCGAAAATTTAAGTAGTTTTCGTGCAATAGTGCGTGCAATATTTGCAATTTAAAAAATAACAAAAACAAGATTTTCTCAAAAAGGCTCCAAACTTTTTCTTTAAATTTTTGGTAAGATTAGTGCCAAACGAACCCTATGCCGTGATATAAACGCCATATTGCTGTATTCTTTTGACTTTTCAAAAATGAATTTTTTTGACTTGTCTCTCACGTCTGTAAAACTTACATTGATGGCAATTTCTTCACATTATTATATTTATAAGTACATGTGATTTAAATAATATCAAATAAAGTTTCTCGAAAACTCAACTGTTTTCTGTAAAAATGAGCACAAAATTCGGCATTTTCAGAAACGCTCAAACGCCATTTTCTCAAAAACGACTCGATATTTTTTCTTCATATTTTTCTAATGGATAGTGGTATTTACCCTGTTTGTTTTGACGTAAAGTTCGTTTGGTTGTATTCACATGGTTTTTCAAACATTACACAAATGTAATTTTCTTGAAATACCTCTCTCGCCGTTAATATGGACATTTCCATCAATTTTCATGCATTATTACATTTGTGAATGGAAGTGCTTTAAATGACTTCAAATGAAGTTTTTTTGAAAACTCAATAGATTGCCGCAGAAAAGAGCTTAAATTTCTGATTTACAGTAATGCTTAATCGCCATTTTCTTAAAAATGACTGCGAATTGTTCAATAAAAACTTCTATTTAGGACGAGTTTTTACTCTTCTTTAATATTCTTGAAGTAATGATTCAGTTATACTACTAGGAAAGCAAAAAGCTGAGAAATTGTCAAAAAATGTACTTTGGCCAACGATAGAAGGCAGCTGGCCAGAGAATGGAGCACAACCTTAAAGTCAGACCACACCAAGGAAATTAAAAATATTTGGTACGTGAAAGTCTGTGCCATTCTGTAGCACCTCTAGTTTGATTTTCCCTCGCTGCTACTCGAAGGGACGAGTGCCCATCCCGGCTGTAGTTTCCACAGCGGCAAAGTCCTTCTGAATACTGCGCAGACTTTGATCGCTCAGAGACGTGTCTCAGAACTCGGAGGAGGTGGTCGGAGATTGAAAGAGCGGAGATTGGAATGCGAATCCGGGGTGGTTAACTGACTGACGTCGACCTTCATGCGGGGCTGGGTGGAAGCGATGGATGGTTAGATTTTGACGACTGGGTAGTTTTCTTGGTCTCTTTCTTGCGGGAATTACAATCCCCCTTGCAGAGGCGACATCTTTTAAGGGAAGACTGCAGGAGATACTGGTAACAGAAATGCACTTCAGGAGGAGCGGCAGGTTATATTAGGCGAGTGGTTTTTTATTTAACTGACTTGTATCATGGTATTATTATTGGACTGTAGTAACACTGTCACGTTTTCGTGGAGACACGTCTGTTGCCTTGCCCTGCTCGACGCTTTCGCGGATTCTCGTACTTGAAGCAACTCCGCTAAATACTACACACCCCATGAGCCCCCACTCCTCTTTCACTGTTGGGAGCGGGTTTTGGGTGGGGTCTTCATCTGAAATGTGAATTGACGAATTGCATTGCAAACGGAAAAGCTCTGAGGAAAAAAATTGCGAGACCCAAAGGCTCCCCAAGAAAACATACAAAGATTGTAAAAATGTCATGATTGCCATTGCTGTGGATGTGTGTTTCAAAACACTCACACACAAACGCACATATGCTTCGGATCCATTGTAAATTACCCCCAAATTTTAAAGAATGTTTTTCAAAATTTCAAAGCTTCAACTAGATCGAGATGGACAGGGGTTTCTTCAGTTTGAATGAGATCGTACATGTAGTTTTGTATAATTCATAAATAAAATGTAATTTTTTCTCGATTTTAGAGCGTTTTTGGCAGAAATAAGGAAGAACGTCTAGTTTTAATGAGCAAATAAATAAAAAAATACTAAATTTGCTTTAGGATTGTATTCAGTGATGACACTATCATCTGTGCTATGGATGACGACCCTCGATAGAAGATGGCCAGGGAAAGCCTTCAAGAAAGAATGTGTGATGCAACCAGTGGTTTCCCTCTAAAATGATGATTTGTGGGGTATTTTCAGTGGATGAACCGGAAAAAAGTCACACAGTAAAGGCAATAAGAATAGCGAACTATATAAATTGGCCATCAGAGACTGCCTTGTTCTAGTAATGAATGTTTTCCAATTGGGGATGAAATATTCAAACAAGATTGTGCCATCAATCAAAATCGATGAACAGTGGATTAGATTCCATTTATATTTGTGTGCTCTACTGACCATGAAATAGCCCAATTATGAATCTAATAGATTCACTAAGAAATGTTCTTAAAACGAAAGTGAAGGCAAACATATTAAAAAAAGAAGAAGAAAACTCGTGGAGTACCTACATCATTGTCATTTGGAATGAAGATGAAATTCCCGAATTATGCGAAAAATCTCGTACAAGGCATGCTCGGGCAAATTAATGCTTTAATTCCTGCTAAAGGTGCTTACACCAATTATTAATAAGTTTGCAGTATCTTCAATTCTATAGTTTAGTTCTAATGTTTTGATTATATGATTATATACGAATACATTACGATTATATGATTATATATGAATATATTTTACAAATCAAAATCGTCCTACTGGACTGGAAGTGACAATATTAATACTTCATTTATAATAGATAATACAATATTTCATATCACGTTAGTCCTCAACGCATTGTATGCAAGCCTGTCAGAATTAATATTGGATATTATGGGTGAATGGACTTTATTAAGTACTGGGTGTTTTTAAATGCAGGGCAGCTACTTAACATTTCTGAAAACTGGAGTTTTACTATTTACCCACAGGTTAGGAAATAATCAACGTCATATTATGAAGGTCTGTCTGCATCTGCTATTCTGCTACCGCACTGTAGCCCGAAGTGACAACATTTTTTAAATTTATTTTGTTTTGGAGTGGAGTGGAGTGGACTTTTTTGTGCACGGACTAAATGTACCAAATCTCTAGGAAGCTTGTCTTATTCTCTTTAATGTCTAAGCAGTCTATGAGGCAAAATTCACACACAAATTAATGATATTGAATGGGTGCAACACCACTGTCGAAGATTGGAACTGGTATTTAGATTTTCTTTCCTCAATTGACTAGGTACAGTTGACAAAAGACAAGGGCAGATCTCTGATATATGCCATAATGTAATAGGATATTGATGCGTTTTCTAAGTTTTCAGAACTCTACATTCAGGAGCTAGAAAATGTGTTCCGGGTCCCAGACGACCGTTGTTCCTTTGGATCTTTTTGAGTTGCCGCATCACACGATGAACCACAATAGCGGTTCCAATACCCCCTTATAATGCCCTTAAGTCCCCTTAAGTCATTAGTTTTCTAAAAGGCGCGGTGGCACAAAGTCACCTTCGCGGAACAAAGTGTCAGCAGTTTATGGTAAATATGTTTCTTTCAGGTGACAAATTTGGAGATTCTTCTTTCCTAGACGTAAGTTTTTGCGAAAATCAACGAAAAATAGAAGAAAAGACCAAAGACAGAATTAATGTTTTCTCCTTCCAACTAAAATAAGTGTATTCCCCAAACCCGAAACCTCAGGACAAACGACTGCCGGAGAGTCTCTTAAATAAACGAGATATTTTCCATGGTTGCCAAATTGCCTCAAGAGCATGTGCTAACAGACATAGGTTGGGAGATACAATAACGACCTGTATGTACTCACACGTACACATCTTTAGCAATAGTGAATCACTGCCCGTCCACTAGTAATATTTCAGTAAAATCTAAAACGAAACCTGAGGGTTCCTTAAAAAATTCGTTTTGATAGGTTTCGTCTTATGGAGGCGTGCCAAAAATTCGTCATATTACTTAAGTATAATATTTTCATTATAATTTTGTTGATGCAACAAAATAATGGAAATAAAGCGGAATTTATGAATAAACGTATTACAGGAAATAAAAGATCAATTGTCAAAACTCAGGAAAAATAAAGGAAAATCATTTATTCGCATTGTCTTCCGTGGCGGAAGGATTTTACATGTACGATTTAATGACGTTTTGACACAATTGCACAGCTTTTCTTGAATATACTGCGAACGTTCACTAAATTGTGTGGTCCACACCTCGTCAACTCATCGACTGCTACGCTAGGATGACAAGGCAATCTTCCTGGAATTCCTTTGTTGATTTAAGGAAACGCGCTTACGCTTGTAAGAATTGAACGGACTGCATACGACCAACATGAAGGATTCGGAGCGACAGAGGCGAAGTCGGCTTGTTGCTACCTTGACAATCACCCAAAGCGAGAGAAAGTCGCAGCGAAACAGTCGCCGAGTTCGCCAAAGATTTCCCGTCTGCAGGTGTCAGAGGAAAAATCGTCGTTCACTCGTGGCCTTAAACTAAAAAGGTTCTATCTAATATTTTTTTCCAAAAATGACTTTATCTGATGTTTGTAATGGTAGCGATAAGATTTACATGATCTCTAAGTTACATCGATTTACGAAGCTTAGTTTCTGAGATATAGATAAGGTAAAAAGGTACTATCTGCAAAACATATGTTCAAGTTCGTGAAAAAAGGTTCTATCTGCTTCACAGCGCAAACCAATCTGTTTACATGTATGTCGACACTATCTCCTTGGCTTCCCTGCTTGCGCGATTCCCGCACAAAGTGTCCATAAGATCTTTTGAGAAGCAGATTTAATTGCAATGTTGAGTGAAAGTGAAATTGAAGATGCTGTATTTGAGCATTCTAGTTCTGAATACGATCCTAGAGCGGCAAGCAGTACTGAAAGAGACGAGACACAAAGGAGACGTGTTAAAGCAAAACATAATGGTGTAAGAGGGTAAATATATTTTTATAAATATCGAACTATTTGTCCTTTATCGGGTCTAATTAGCAACCAGTCAGAATTTATAAAGGTTCGCAAAATTGGGCATGTGGGAATTCCTTATGATGCGGAAATGAATGTCTTGCTAACTACGAATTTATTTTATAGGTTACGCGACATCAACTACTTGCACACCGCTTCATGTGTTGATATAATATTGTAAAATTGGTTGAGTCTAATTCCTACTTACAACCCAAATTACTACAATTTTACTTTTATTCGGTTAATAAATATGTTGTTAACCCTTCGTTAGGCGCGCATCGATCTAGAGTAGTAGACTCAATCCGTTTTAAGAACTCAATATCTCGCTGAGTAGTAGGTGTACGTTTTCGCAATTGTTTTGTTTCGTGCAATGTAAGTTTTTGCAGACATCCTGTGATGAACGATTTTGCATCTGGAGGCAAGGTTACCAAAAGATAAGTAGGACGGCGATAGGTCACATAGCTCCTCTTTCCTTGCCCACACATGCAATTCTTAGGAAGACTTTCAGCCGTTTCACTCGCGCTTCGGCATTCATACGTTGTTCCTGTATTTGTATGCGTTATAATAACATTGTATTCCCCTTACCAAACTGTTAACAAGTAAAGGTTTTGATCTGTAAAGGGCAGATAATGTAGGAAAGATACGAAAACTTCTTTTAAAATATGATATTCGAAATATGCATTTCAAGGACTTCCATAAAAGCAGCAAAGATCTGCATTTTAATAAAATACAGTTCTCTCAAGTTTCGAAACTAAAATTCACTTACAGACTAGCTGAAGTAGAATACAAAATTAAACATTCTGATTTACAATTTTACACCGTAAACGTGTGACCACATATTTCTATAAGATGGGTGACAAAAAACATTCTCCTATCTATCCGCCTGTGCAGACGTACGTGGTCAAAGATAAAATTTTAATAAGGAAAATGTAGCCGATTCAGCCTTCATGTTGAAATGGATACCAGCTCCGGATCAAATCTATTTCAAGGAATTGCTAAAAAAGCAAAAATAATAGCATTATAGGTATGTGACATTTTACTTTAATATCTGTTTAAAATATCGTTGAAAATGTAAGGGCAATTCTGTAATTTACAATAAAATACTTCTTCCACTTCTAGTTGGCTAATTCTAAATAATAACATTAAATTAAAATGTCAATATTATTGAGATCTATAAAGATTTGTACAAAAATGTAAGCAGATTAATTTAAATTCATTAAAATTGAATAAATCTTACAGTTGCATTGATAATTGCAATTATTTAAGTAATATACTAGTCAAATTTTCCTATCATGAAAGATAAAACATTTTTGCTCGAACTTGAAAATAAACATTGAGAGTAAAATGGTTCTATCTGTAAAAATAGGGTCTTGGTTTCTACCAATGCTTTTAGAATAATTATCAGTCTACAGTTTCGTGCTTGGATGTCAAGTACACTGACAAAGTTTGAATACATTTAATAAAACAGATTTTGTTTTAGAGAGAGCCAAAACTTTGGAATGCTCTCCTGTAATATTTACTGTGGTGCAGATAGAACCTTTTTACTTTACGGTCGCGTCTTGTCTCAGGACGTAACCCTTCGCACTACACCATTCCAAAGTGACGTAAATTTAAAAATAAATTTCCTTCTTAGCAAGGTAATATTAACTTTACGTTATCTGAAAAATATTTCGTTTCCGCGTTCGTCTAGATTCTGGCTTATAGAGGTTATTAAGTATAAAGTTCTGTTCTGAGATTTTTTGTTCGGGATGTCAGGTTTCCGACTTACAGAGGTTCCGCCTTAGATAGGTTTTACTGTATAATAGGAGGAGTTTTACTGTATTTTAGGACCGAAACGGAGCAGTCACGCCATTGTTCGTACCCCAGGTGGCACTTCAATACTTGACAATGATTATAATTAATATTTTCTGTTGCAGGTTTCACTTTCATTGGTGTTTGTTTAGATGCAGTAGTTTGCTTTCTTGGTAAAGGTCTTGACCTCTATGATGATAATATTGCTGATAATATTGATAAAGCAAATATCACTCCAGAAATGTCTACTGAAGCTTCACGAATTAAATAATATTTGCGCAAATAAAATAAAAATTAGCAATGCGATACTATGCTGTAAGTATTTTTGTGTAAAAGTCATATAAATATGTCGCCTATCCCCCATATATATTTTAATTTCATTACTTTTTCTTTTTCCGTCCTGTGAAAAGTACAAGAGATGGAATGATAATAATTCTGAATGACCTTAAAGAATTAACATTATAGTCAAATAAATACAAATTGTATTAAAGTAATTTCTAAAATCTTCAAGTTACATATTATCAAATAATACACTGTTATCTTGCCCCAAAGTATATTGTCTAGATAATGTTTACCTTAAAATTTACCTACGAAGTTAATCATACTCCAAAAAGTATTGATATACATTAATTATGACGTGACCAAAAAAAGGTTACTTTTTTCAAATATAATAAAAAATGTAATTTAAAAATTCAATTTCATTTTACTCATTTAAACAATTTTCATTTTCTACAGGAACATAAGTACAAGGTGAGAAATTAGGGAAAAAAGTATCCAAAAATTCAAATTTCAGCAATTATTCAAAACTTCAGAAAGGAAGAAAGAATGAAACAAGAAGATCTGAAATGGAAAAACCATCCAAGGAAATTACCGATAATTAAAGTAGTATACAACTGTTCTTCAAAACCTATTAATGCAGAAAAAGCATGAATGTTATGAAGGAGAAAACTACATCCATAACAAAATTGACGTCATATTGTAAAAGTTTGAAAATTGTATAAAATAATAAAATACAATTAAATACAATGATTTATAACAAATTATTTAATTTGCTTTTGATATCCAACTATCCTTCATCATACCCATTATCAGTCCATACATCCTGTTGAACAGAAAACTACATCCATAACAAAATTGACGTCATATTGTAAAAGTTTGAAAATTGTATAAAATAATAAAATACAATGATTTATAACAAATTATTTAATTTGCTTTTGATATCCAACTATCCTTCATCACATCCATTATCAGTCCATACATCCTGTTGAAATGTATTAAGCCTCATCGAGGCAACTGGTGTCCATTGGATGGGGGTTCCTTTAGAGTGGCGACCGATGTGTTGCGAATTAGGAGGGGCGGCATGTGTGTCTGAACTATTATATATTTTACCTCTTCAAAATATTTCTTGAAGGAAGAAAACTATAGCATATAGTTTATAGCCGCTTTACACGCATCGGGATTTTAATATAAGACAAATTGTTGATAAAAAAAGATACAATTGTGCTCACGCGAAAATAAAAGATTTTTTAAAACATATTTTCAAAAAACCAAAACAATAACACAGGTCTTCAAAAGAAAACTTTTCAAAATTTGATTTGATAATATCATCTGATCTTTGTGTTAATGGTGGGCTGAAACTGAAAGTGAGGTCAGTTTTTCTCTATCACGTACAGATCTTTTTCAATCTCGAGTTCAATCTCGAAAGGTAGTAGTTATAATGACATATTAAAACAAAATCGCTTGACATTTTTTATTTATTTACATGTTATTAACAATACCAAAAACATTAATCTGTACAGGTATGTTTGCCAGAGTAAACGTTGATGCGTGTTTAATTGATATATTTGTGAAAACGAGTTCTTTTCTCTTGGAAACTTCTTCGTGCGCGCTTCCGGGTATTCTTCAAGTGATATTTCTGGCGTTCTTCACCTGATTCATGCTGTAGCATCCAGCAACAGTCCGGTGATATGTTCACGTTCCACTTACCCTGATACCTACATTCCACGCCCTTAATGTCCTGATGGAATCTTTCCCTTGTTCTTCTTTGACGCTCCCCAAGTTTGTTCCCCAAGTCATTGACATGCGTTTCACGAAACATCTGTAGTTAGGATCCTTTGCGTTACCAAGTAAATTGTCAACAAGCTCTTTAAAAGAATTCCAGACTTTCCTATCCTCATCCATGGTCTGAGAAAAATGTGGATCTGGGATAAGTTTGCTGATATCTGGGCCTACAAAGATTCCTTCTTTTATCTTCGCGCCACAAACCAGGAAACATGGGGCAAGTACTTGAGACATTCACCTTATTTATTGAGAGACTTAACAAATTGGTTTCTCAGCTCTATATTTATGTGCATAGGAGCTTACAGGATTTTTCTCAGAAGGAACCAAACTTTTTCTAATTACATTTTCCCGTGACCACAATTCTTTTAGTGATGGTCATTCTCCTTTGTTCCAGTAAGAATTTCTATCACGGCTCTCTCATAAGCATAAAAAACAAGGAAACTTTGTGTACTCTGATTGCTGACTTAAGAGCATGGTCCACACAAATCACTTATGCTCATTATAATGAATTCGTTCCACATCTAATATGAAGTTGTCGTATGTTTCCTTTAAATGTACCGAATGGCCAACTAGAACTGAAGCATAAGTATTGCCATTATGTAACAACTTTTATGCTTCGTTTCAATGAGTCTATGAATAGACGCCAATGATTTCGGGTCATATTGTACACCAAATTGATCCATCAGTCGACGAATGTCGACAATAAACAAGATTCTCATCATGTGGAAAGTAAGGAACAAAAACTACTTCGCAATGTCGAGACCATGAAAAAGAAGTGTCTGGTTGCAATATTTTTATTTAAGCCGAAAGCCAAATAACTAAGCAGCATCTTTCGGAATTTCAAGATATCTCACTAAGTCATTCAACTCCTGTTGAGAAAAAATCTCAGGTTCGATCTCTGGACTGTCTGGACAACTCACTGTTTGTTTCATAATTTTCCACTACACAACCGTCTCTTCTGTTTCCCACTCAATACTGTCGCGAGGGGGCTCAGGAACTGGGTAATCCAGGACCGTGTGGTACTAGGCGAACAGCAGATTTAAAATTAGGATAGCCATTATGTGCCTAGCATGCCCATATGGGTACGCTGTACGAAGCTGTAGGTAGTTCAACATCAAAAAATTGTAGAAATACAATTAGAACTTAATGTTGTTTTCCATCTCATCCTCAAAGGTGTCACCATGTGCATTCGAAAATTTAAAGAATATTTTTTATTCATATTTTAAAAAAATCGAGTAATGAAATTTTTTACAAAATAATTCAGACAAATAAGGGTTCGACTTATGATTTTTGGAATTGTAATCTTGAACATAAGTACAAAAGGAACAGTCATCCCCATGGTGTTTTTACTCCCTCGTCATCACACATACTAAGGGAAACTTATTATTAGAACATAAAAACATTAGAATTTTATAAATCGTTTAAGAAAAAAAACATTTGTTACGACATATAAATATGTGCATACACTACAAAACAGGAATTATGTTTTATGGATTTGAAAAAAGCTGTACGTGATGGAGAAAAACGTACTGCACCCCAAAAAGTATCAAGATTAGCCAAAATTATCAAATTAAATTTTTGGCTGTAGACCTATGTAATTTATGAAATCAGATGAAAAGGTCGGTATTCTTAGCTTAGTTAATAGGAGCGGACTCTGACGAACAAAACCCTAGCCCACGTAACTCCCAGTATCCCCTCCCTTCCTCAAGCTTACGGGGGTTTCAGAGGGATGAGAAGACCAACATTAAGGTCCCGCAAAGGATTTCGCAATCGAATACCTTGAGGCGGAGGCAGCGATGTTCAAAGAATATGTTTCATATTCAGGATGGATAATTATTTGGCAACAAGGATGATTAGAGAGTCCTGATACTTAAACACCGTAAGACGCTAATAAAATACCCCACCTTCTTTTTAAGGAAGGCTCACCAGCTTCGGTTAGAAGGCAATCAATTCGGCTGGTGCGATACGCACGTGTTCAGAGACGGTTACCAGCGTGGTGTATACTATTGATGGGACGCAGAGTGGAGGGACCTGCCGAGCCACACTGTCGTAATCCAAAACTAAGCGGGTGTGTGATCTATATAACCGCAATAGGGTAGTGCGGTCGGTTCCGGTCAGTGTTCGAAGATTAAGGGGGCAGACACACCTGGTTTGTAGTCCACGGATATGAGCTCGCCACGTGAGGGACTAGTCAAATGTGAACCCCAGGAACCTGGCAGATTCAGCGAATGGAAGCTGATTTCCTCTCAAGTAAAGGATTGGATTGCTATGTAAATGATATATCCTACAGAAATGCAAAGATACATTTAGTAGCAGAGAAGTTAAAAGCCTGTTGTGCTCCATTCATGGAGCTTGTTGAACACCATTTGGAGTTGCCTCTGGATGACACTGATGCTGCTGGATGAACAGATGGCAAAATCATCCATACATAATTCCTTTACAGGTTGTCTCACAGTCGATGCTATACCATTGATGGCGATGGCAGAGTGACACTCAGGACTGATCCTTGGGGGATACCGTTTTCAAAAGGGTGACTACGAGGCACCCTATCACCCACAAGAGTGCAGGGTTTGCAGAATGCCGTGCCTCCAAGTGGTGTCGTAGGCCTTTTCTATATCGAATAATATGGCCACAAGATGTGTCAAGACGATGTAGAGACAGCTGTTACCAACGCAACAAGGTGGTCCAAGGTTGACCGGTTTCTTCTAAACCCGCTTTGGAATGGCGTCAATAGATTTTTATACTCCAAGGTCCAGACCAGACGCTGATTCACCATGCGTTCCAGCACTGCATACGCAGGTTGAGAAAAATCCGTCGATAACTTGATGACGGTGATCGATCTTTCCCTTCTTTGGAAACTGGGACGATGATGGCTTCGCGCCAAAAGGTACGGATGGTGTACTATTCCCAGATACGGTTATAGAGCTGGAGAAGAAATTGCATGGCCGTTTCGGGAAAATGTTGCAGCATTAAGTTGTGGATTTCGTCTGGACCTGGTGTGGTTCTTTTCACAAGCATCAGAACAGAACGCATTTCATGCATGGAGAAAGGGGTATTATAAGCCTCATATGCTCTGCTCGAAAAAATACAAAGTGCGGTTTTCCATTCTTTCTTTAAGAAAAGGAAGTTGGGTACATAGTTGGCCGAACTCAACATATTTTCATAGTGAGTGGTAAGTTCCTCTGCAATGGTGTCTCCAGCTGTGATCTGACCATTTTTAAGACCTGGCACTGAGTTTGGGGAAGGATATCCTTTAATTTGACGCACCTTCCTCCATACCAGGCGTGGTGTCAAATGGCAATTCAGAGAGAAGACATACGCCCTCCATGAAACATTTGTACTTTCTAAAATGGTTCTCCTCGCCTTCACTCTGCACCTCTTGTAAACAATTAGGATATCCGTGGTTAGATGAGTTTTACACGCGCCAACGCTTTTTTTATGAGCACCGACAGCCCTTGAGCAATCCAAGTTCCACCACGGGACGAAGGGATATCGCGATTTACCGGTCGACTAGGAAATTGCAATGTTCGCAGCTTTTAGTACAGCACTGTTAATATGTGCTGCCATTTCCTCCACTGACAAACTCGCCCTCCAGCAGACTGACGTTCGCTTGGAATGTCAGCTAGTCAGACATTGAGGGAGGGCGCGTCAACCCACGAGCAAGTCCATCAATGTGGACAAGTGGGGTAATGGTCGCTTCAGTACAGGTCATCTAGGATAGGCCATTGCAGGACGGTTGCTAAAGGACTGCAGAGAGCTAGATCGATACACGTGCTCGAGTTTGTGGCGACGGCAAAATGAGTTGGTTCACCGGAATTCAGAATAACCAAGTTCGCTGTGTCTATTACCGATTCTAATACATTGCTTCTCGGATAAGTACGGGAAGAGTCCCAGAGAGGACTGTGGGCATTCACATCCCCGACTATCAAGAACGGAGAGGGCAGTTGGTTTATCAAGCCCAGAAGTTTATCAGCTGATATATTCAGTCCTGGGGGGATGAAAATGTTGCATAGTGAGTGTGAGGGATGGGAGGTCCACCTGCACACACACACTGCTTGAAAGTCGGTCCGAAGAGGTACCTCTGTAGACGGCAGCGAATCGTGTACTAGTGAAGCAACTCCGCCATGAGCACGGAGACCATCATCCACATCGAACGTATAAGGGGAAAAACCATGAAGAGACAAGGGACGGGGTGAGGTGAGTCTTTTGAAAACATATTATTAGAGAATTGTGACGGGACACCAACAGTTTAAGATCGTCCCGTCGCGAGGAGAAACCATTAGTGTTCCATAACAAAAGAGCTATGGTGGAATTGTGTTGTCTTTTTTCTTCCGACGTTGAGAACAGAATGCGCGAGCTTCCTCCCCAACATGAGTTTCCTCCGAAGCTGAGACCTCCTGGGCATTGCCAGGGGGGCTGGATGCTCGCTCAGTGCGTGTTTCTGTTTTTAGTCGAGGCCTTGATAATGAGATTTTTGTAGCCAGTTCTGAGGTAGTTGTCCGACCGACATCCACCTCCATTGAAGGAGGCTTGTTTGTCGTTTTGGTCGACTGCGACGGCTGAGCTTTCCTATCTTCTTATATTTAGTAGGGATGATCACTCTCCCACCTTGCCGGGGAGAGGCATCCACAGGGAGGTCCACTGGAGTCACCTGACATGCGAAGCTCACCACTTGAGGGACAGCTCGTTCCGTATGGCAGCCCGCTGCTACCCTCGGAGTGTTAGCTTTCACGGCGTCGCAGAAGGATCGAGAGAGATCAATAGGGTTCCTCGCTTGGAACCGACGTTTGGCCTCAGGAAAGGACACTTTCTCAGAGGCACTAATTTTGTGGATCTCTCGTTCTCAGGAAAGTAGGGTACTGTTGAAAGTTGGCCGGGTGGTCACCTTCGCAATTAACACAATGCGGTGTACTGGCGCAGGGTTCAGGTTTGTGCACCGTTTTCCCAGACTTACCGCACACCGGGTTATCTGTCATGTACCGCTGTTGTATATGCCCGAACCTCTGGCACTTGAAACAGCGCAAGGGGTTAGGTACATATTGCCGTACGTGAAGGTTATAGAAACCGCGCGAGATCTTTTGAGACAGAGTTGGAAGATTGAATGTGAGAATAAGAGTTGACGTGGGAATTTCTCGCCCATGCTTCCTCCTCTCGATACTATACACATCGGTCACACCCTTGCTCTTTAAAAAGGAGACTAGATCTTCCTCACTCTCCGCAGAAAAGTCCTCATGGTTGACCACTCCCTTACAAAGGTTAAGTGTTGGATGAGTGGTCACTTCCACCTGGAGGCCGGCAATCTGCTTGGTTTTCATGATCTTACTATCTGATCATCCGAACGTGCTTCAAAGAGAATGGTACCGTTCCTTTGTCGCACCACAGCTTGTAGCTTTCCATACATTTCTTCAATTGCGTGCCAAACGTGACAGCACTGCCCATTTTAAAAGATTTTCCTCCCTCAGCACATGCCACGAGGAGAAATCTCGGCTTCTTTGGCCTATCTTCTTCTTTCGAAAAGAAACTATTCAGATCAATAGTTCGTTCCGGTCATCTCATCTTCCTTGCGGAAGTGGGCGGGGCAGAAGGTTTAGTATCCATGAGATGGATATCAGATTCAACCCCGTGGTCCCCACCCACCACGGAGCCCAACAAGGGGACACTCCATCGGACTGCCAGGGTTGCTACGGGGATATAACAGCGCTGCACCACTGTGGATCCCCCCCTCACCCTGGAGTTCAGTACAAGTCCTAGCGCAAGCCGATTGATCGGGAGTGCGTCAGCTCCCGCCCGCCCGTCTAGAAGAGTCCGAGGCGAAAGCAAGCGTATTGAATCCTACAAGGAATGTTCCCCAAAATACGTAAACAATGTAACCCAAAGTGCAAAGCAGAACGTAGCACGTGAGTAGTGGGGAAATAAACACTCAACCGCCAGGACACACATTCCCTCCGACACGGTCGCCATGCACGGCAAACACATGGGTGGGCGTTCAGTATACAAAGGGGGCCAGTGAAATACAAGAGGAAGAAGAAAATTAACAGGATGTTATAAAAGAACGAGAATGAACAACGGGAAGAAAAATGACTGATGAAAGGAAGGAATACTTAAGAGCTCTCCCTGCATCAGGATATGGGCTGACCCCCCTCGACAGGTTAAATGAGTAGAATTATTAAACAATTTTGTATAACAAAATGATTTATTCATCCACACACAATGAAATATTTCATTGTACATCAATAATATTCTTTTTGCGTTCAGGCACATATGGTTCTTCTGTACCAGGTTTGGCATGTTTACGCTTGTTTATTTCCCTGAAAGACAAGGGTACAAATGATCAGTATAAAATCAAACTGAAAGTTGAAGGTTCAACAACAAATTAAAACAAATGACATATCATTACTAATAATAATAATAATAATAATAATAATAATAATAATAATAATAATAATAATAATAATACCAAATTAAAAGCCACAAAAAATACATTTCGCAACCTTTACTACACTGAGCATCACTAAGCAAACATATGCTTTGTAAGTGCAGAAGTTAAGAGTTTGGCTACTATTAATTAATGCCAATATTTTTTTATTTCACTAATGTGATTCTCACTGTAAAAACTTTTATCTCCACATAAGTTACATTTATTTGATTCGTAAACCTTTCCAATTACATTATAATTTCTTCATGTAAATTATTCTTAATCTCCCTCCCATTGTTCTTGCCTTTCCTTCAACTATTCCTTCTCATATTGACAAAGGAATTCTTTGTAAGGAAATAAAAACTCAACAAATACCTTCCTCCAAAATTAAGAATCCTCTATGGCTCATGCAGTGAAAACCATACACACATGTTGAATATTAGTTGGTTTTACTTACTTCCTAACCAATTTTGTTCGTATAACACTAAGTTCCTTCTTTGCATGTTGGATATGTTTAGGTACATGGCGATGCCTTGCTATGCGCTTAATCTGTGGGTGAGTTGCATACTTCTCCTTTAATGCTGCTGAGTAATTCAAAGCATTTTTTTCTCGAGGTCTTAGCTACAAAAACAGAAACAAAACATTTCTTGAATAACTTGAACTATGATAAATAAATTAAATTTCCCAAAACAAAGATACATACTGCTCCCAACTTTTCTGATGCCCTGGCCTTCCACACTCTCACATTCATTTCATCTGAGCCACTTAATACATACTTATTATCCAATGACCATGCAACACATGTAACGTGCTGCATACGTTTGGTGTAATAAATGTCTCTGGAATTTGTCTGAGGACAAAAAGAAAATAAAAATTCACACAAATTATTAATTTAATGAACTTTTATCAAGAGCCTCGGTTAAAGCATTTGAAGCTATTGTTAAACTAGTGATGCTACTACACTACATACTTTCTTGCTTTATTTGTAATGACATCACAATATTATACTACTACATTAACCTGCCCCATGAGGGGTTGCTAGACTCCCATTGAGCACCTCCCCAGTTGGAGGATGGGGGATGCCTTGCCTGACTTTTGTCCAGTGGATACCAGGGAAATTAAAAACCAAAGGTGAACCAAAACCAGTGAAGAGGATGGCAAGGGTTCTGAAGGTGGAAGAGAATGTGTGGTACCACTCCAACGGCAGAAGAGGTGGATGACTGTTCTCACATGTTGCTATATGTGTCCCCGCTGCCTTGCAGGTAGGGAATAGCCCAAAGGCTAAGGGAAGGAAAACCCCAACAGAAAACCAAGGGAGGTGGGGGGCCTCCAAAGGTGTGAAACCAGCCCTCCTAGGAGAAAGAACCCCAAAGAATAAACCCAGTCCACAAAGGGTTACGAGGTGTTGGTCATTGGATTAACAACTCAATACTATAAAAAAAATCATTGTTATGAAGCCAGAATCCACAGAAGCTGGTCCTAGATCTCTAAGACAACCTGGCAAGGACAAGGACGTATGAATGGATGGAATATATTGCTATTGTAATGGGGAGGAGCTCTGAAGAACTTGTCTGAAATATTTCAAGAGTACAAAGTTAGCACTACAGGAAATAAGATGGATATATTATAATGGATAGTTTATATAATGGAAATATTGGATTATATTGGATAGTTATATTTTAGCACTACAAGAAATAAGATGGATAGGGAAAACATATTGGAGAAGAAAGATTATACCTTATATTATAGCTGTAATGATAAGAATCACAAGTTTGGAACGGGATTTATAGAAAATAAGAGAGTCAAAAATCAAGTAATGGACTTTCAGCCAATTAACGAGATGTGTAAAATGAGAGTAAGGGGCAGACACAGAAATCTTAACATTATTTGTGCTCATGCTCCAACAGAGGACAAGGACACATTAGATAAAGAAAGCTTTTATGAAGACTTGGAATGTACTCCAAATCAAAGTCCAAAATTTGATATAAAAATAATAATACGTGACTTTAATGCTAAAATAGCACAAGAGGATAATGCAGAACCAACTAGTGAGAAAGAAAACCTACACAAAGAAAGCAATAATAGAATAAGAAACACAAAGAAAGCAATAAAGAATAGGATATGATTAATCCTTTTTGCTGAATCTAATTGCATGATAATTGGTGGAACTAAATTCCCGCATAGGACAAACGTAAACAGATGCCTATCTTCAAGGGTTTAATAGATTATACATCAACTCTTGATAACATTTTAAAAAATCATTTGGACAATGCAAAATCGTTTAAAGGAATTTCAGACAATTCAAAACAATATACTGGATGCAATTTTCAAATTTTGCCACAAATATATTTTACATGAAATATATAACGCAGAATACGTCTCTATACAAGCTGATGAAACAACAAACACTTCACGTATAATTCAAATGTCTTTAATTTTTAATACATCAGTTAGAAGGTAACATTCACAAGGTTCTCGTTCTGGGGCTTTTTCTAAGCAAATGAGAGAGGTGCGAAGGGTAAACACTTCACTGACAAGATTATGGAGCAGATACATATATTAGGAATTGAGAAAACACCTGAAAAACTTATTTCCCAAACCTATGATGGGGCTGCTGTAATAAGTGGGCAAAATAGGGGTGTGCAGCGTTTGATAAAAGAAAATTATCCAAATGTGAAGTATGTACATTGTTACGCTCGTCAAGCAAATCTTCTACTTCAGAATGCAACATCTTCCTGTTCTCAAAGCAGAGTAATTTTTCAAGATCTTCAAGGAATTGGAACTTTTTTTTCAAGATCTCCAAAAAGAATGCATTGGTTGACAGAAATTGTTCAAAAGAAACTATGATTAGCTCCACCAACAAGATAGTACTTTCGGCACTGATGTGTTTGAATATATACTGTGTATGAATATAGAGATAATCTCATCAAATGTTTAGAATATATTCGTGACAATGAACAGGAGAATTTTAAAGCTAGTGGGCAAGTTGCAGGATTTGTATGTACCTTGCAAGATACAGATTTTGTATTTTGGCTTACATTCTACAGTAAAATTATGCCTCACGTGACAGTTCTTTTTGATTCTGTTCAAAAAAGAAACATCGATGCTGTAAAAATCAGAACATTCATCGACCACATTTCCGATGCAGTATCAAATATTCGTGAAATATATGAAGACGACCAAGCTTCTTCAAACAAACCAGTGAATAAGAGACCATGTGTGATCTTAGGGAAGGTAGAAGTAATCATGTTGCCGCTCTTGAAATATGTGATGTCATTGTGAACAATGTCAAAGACAGATTCAATTTCTCAGATCATCTAAGTGCTGTGAAATTATTTCTAACTGAAAAATTTCCACAATATTCCGTGAAATTTCCAGAAAGCGAGTTCAAAATGACTATCAGACAATACACAAACGTTAATGGACCAAAACTTAGAACATAATTGGAAGCGATATATTTTCGCGAGGACATGCATGATGCTTCTGGCGCTCTTGTGTTACTGCAATTTTTCTTGGAGAATAATATGCGACGAACTTTTTCAGAGTTTGTAAATCTATTAAAAATTATTGTCACCATACCCATGACCACAGATGAGAACGGAAGATGATTCTCCACTCTCAAATGGATTAAAACATTTCTACGAAACACAATCGACAGGAACAGACTAAATGCATTAGCTATGCTTTCAACAGAAAAGAGACTGGAGCATGGTATTCGAGACTTCCACACCCCAGTGACCAAAATATTTGCTCATGCCAACGATAGGAAGATCAAACTACTATACAAAAATTAAGTACATCAGTAAGTTGATTGTTATAATTGCATGTCACTTTGATTATTTATTTTAATGACCTGCGCCCTCCCTACTCAAACTCACTGGAGCCACCACTGACAAAACCCACAAGTTGATTGAGCGAATGTGGACAGATGAGATAATACCAAGTGAATGGGAAGAGAGAATAACATACACAATCCACAAGAACACAGATCACTATTAAAGTAGTGAAATAGTCAGGGTTAAGATGACTGGGACATATATGGCGGACTAATGAAATGGACCCTTGTAGAAAGTTAACCTTCGACAGACCTGATGGTGTTAGGAGAAGGTAGACATCTGAGTGGCTGGAGTCACAGCTTGGAGAAGGAGAGAAGGGAGAGAAAGGAATGGAAGAAAGTGGTTAAGGTGGTCATGACCTGAAGCGGGCTGTAGAACCTGATAAAAAGAAGACATTAACCTGCAAAAGTGTTTCCAATCAGCAACCATTTTTTTTCCACACCAAGACTCAAATCAAGTCAATTGAATTAACTCCCCTTAGTGCTAAACTACGCAATCACTCTACCATACCCACTTGGGCTAATGCTCAAAAACCTAATTCTCTCTTCCAATAATTCCAACATGTATAAATAACGCATAAATTACGTGAAAAGTACTTGTTTTCAAAAAATTGTACGTAACCTGTTTTAAAGATTGATTTTTTAGAATAGATTTCATTTCAGACAAAACTCCCAATCTTCAATATTGTAGTTTTGCAATGTTAACATTTTGCAATTTTCAAAATTACAGAAAGTATGCTGTAAATAGAACCAGTGCCAGTTTTTTATTATGCTTTGGACATACAAGGAGAAAATCTAAACAAAATATGTGAAGTTATTTTTCAAAAAATATTTTTTAAAAATACCTTACATTTACCGCAAAATTATACGAAATATTATTGAAAAAATGTACATGATCTTATTTCCACCTGTCTTTAAAGAACAGATTTCATTAAAAGAAACTAGTGGTGCTAAAACTAGTGGGAGTGTGTGTGAGTGTGTGTGTGTGTGTGTGTGGGGGGGGGATGTCCCAGGGGCTTTATGTAAAATACTCACCAGAATTAAAATATCGGTTTCAAATTGAAGGGGCTGCGACATCAGCCAGATCGATTGGGGAATATCAACTTTGGAGAAAATCGGCTGAACAGTTTGACCAGTATTTTTCAAATTTTAATAGAGAGATATTAAGGTTTTCGTTAAGTGGGACCAGAACAGCCTGAGGTGAAGCCTAAGTTATTTTTCCATACTCATTGGCAATATCTTGTCCTAAAATAACTTAAACAAACTCTTATAAATATCTCTGAAGCATTACATGTTTAAATTGAATCTACATACAGTGGAGATTATTCTTTATACTTTATATTTTATATTTATAAATTATATTTATTATATATTGATAATAGTTTTTAAAAGATATCCTTATACACAATCATTCATTTAGATTTCACATATTACCATTTACACGTGTTACCCACTTCCAGTTGTTAGTAAAGCCAGGGGTCAAAAAAATACCTAGGTAGTACTTCACAGAAAAAAGCAGGTATGGTAAAAGGGATAACCACAAATAAGTGCACTGTCCATATGGACCCCAAGAATCCCAAATCCACTTAGTATATCTTTAGAAATGATATTTTGAGTCAGGTTAGACAAAATGACCTGAGGATGTTGATGACACAAAATTTGAAGCGGAAAGGTAACTGAACAAGCCAAGCTCCACTTAGTATATCTTTAGGAATGATATTTTGAGTCAGGTTAGACAAAATGACCTGAGGATGTTGATGACACAAAATTTGAAGCGGAAAGGTGACTGAACAAGCCAACAGTCTTCAATATCTCAAATGAACATCCTTTCACATATTGAGTGTACTCCTACTACGAAAATACCGAAGGTGTACATGAGACACATTCTTGAATACCAGTGTTACACGCACATCTTTCAAGAAAGACATGGAGGATAATGAAACAAGTAGGAACACGTTTTCAAGTTTTTTCTTGAAATTTTAACTTTCTAATATTCCTCTCCAAACTTCAGCATTTATCATTTCCCCCAACACCTTACAATTTAGTGTATTCAGCACAATCTTGGAGATCTGTTTGCATTTGCATACTGAAGATTGTTTATTTCATTAAAAACCAGTAGTGCCACAGAATGGCACAGACTTTCTCGTAGTTAAGTTTTCTAATTTCCTTGGTGTTGGCTAACTACATAGTCTTGCCCCATTCTCTTGTCAGCTGCCATCTATTGCCATTGCCCCTTAACACATTTATTGAAGTTTTCTCAATTCTTCACTTTCCTAATGGTAGATACTAAATATTGCTTTAAGAATATTAAAGAAGAGTGAAACCTCATCCTATTTGGAAATTTGTTTTGATAAATTTGAAGCCGTTTTTAAGAAAATGGCATTTAAGCATTAATGTAAATGCAAAATTCGAAGCTCCTTTTCATAGGACTCTTTAAAGTTTTCAAAAAACTTATTTCAGTCATTTGAAGTACTTCCACTCACAAATGTAATAATGTACACAAACTGCAGGACATGAGCATGTTAACGGCACGAGAGATATTTTTAAAACAAATTGTGTGTTCTTTCAAAAAACAAAATAATACAGCAAAATTAGATTTATGTCACTACAAACAGTGCAATTAGCACTATCTGTACAAGAACTTTAAAGAAAAAATTTGCGCCCGTTTTTGAGAAAATGGTGTTTCAGCATTTGTGAAAATACGCAGTTTCGAGCTCGATTTCAGAGAACTTTTGATTTTGAAATATTTTGTATGACATAATTCAAAGCATTTGTACTCATAAATGCAATAATGTGAAGAAATTGCTGCTATTGTAAATATTACCAACATGAGAGGCTAGTCAAATAAATTACATTTTTGTAATTTTTGAAAAAACAAAAGACTATTCATACCACTATCACTATTCATACCAAAAATTAAAAGAAAAAATTTGGAGCCGGTTTTGAGAAAATCTTGTGTTTGTTATTTTTTTAAATTGCAAATATTGCACACACTATTGCACGAAAACTACTACAATTTTTTAAAAAATAAACATGACCTTAATGATAGAACTAATTATGAAAAACAAATTTTATTTGAAGGAAAAACTTCTTTCTTGTAGGAAGACACCGAAAAAAATTCAAACTTTTGCAATTTTCAAAAATTCCTCTATTTTTTTCTCTAAATTTTCTCAAAAATAGCTCCAAACTTTTCCAATGGATAGTTCTAATTGCACTGTATAAACACACAGAATGTCCATTTTGAGGTACCCTTTTGTTTTTTCAAAAATTACACAAATGTAATTTTATTTAAATATCTCCCAGGCCATTAATGTAGACATCCAGCAATTTGTAAACCCTATTGCATTTGAGAATAACTGTGCTTGAAATGATTTCTAATGAAGTGTTTCGAAAACTCAAGAGGTTCACAAAACATTTGGAGTTGTTTTTCTCAAGAGAAGTAAATTTTTCTTCTTTCTTAAGAGAAAAAACACTCCAAATTATTCAGCGAAATTTTCCATATTGGATAAGATTTTACTGTGCATTAATATTCATGAAGTAATAAATTGGTTCTATTATCAGAAAACCGAAAATTTCAAAAAAATTTACTTTGGCCAGCGATAAAGGGCAGCTGGCAAGAGGATGGGGCAACACCAAAACGCCAGCCCAGACTAAAGACATTAGAAAACTAGTATGAGAAAGTCTGTGCCATTCTGTAACACCACTAGTTATTTTATAATTTAAATACAGAAGAAAAAAGTATACCAACCTTATCAATTTCAAAGATCCGTATGGATTTATCAAAGCTGCCACTGACAAATTCTCTGCCAGTTGGTGCATAGTCGACACATGTTACAGCAGACACATGGTTCTTATGGACTTGCACAGCACTTCGCAAATTTCTCACATCAAATGTATAAAGACTAAAAAGAAAATAGATTAATTTTATCTAAGTTAAAGGTAATTACCAAAAATTAATTTATTCTGTACATACTTGTAATCTTCATTAGCACAGGTGAACACTGTAGCTTCCATTGGATTCCAACACAATTTGTTAGTCCGAAGAGACATGACAAATTTTTTTACAGGACCACAGTCTCTTACATCATAAATGATAATGCTGCGATCACTTGCACAAGACACTGAAATAAAATGGTCATGTAGTTCACTTACACAAACACAGTACAGAAGCAAACACTTAAAGTAAAATATTGCAAATACAACTACTTACAAAGCAGATCAGTTTCAACAGTATTGAATGCTACATCGAGAAGAGTATCTACACCCCACTCATACACCTTAATCGGAGAATTGCGGGTTTCTTCCCAAAGCAAGCATGCTTCCCCACATGTAGCAAAAATATCCTTTTTCTGATGATGTGTAATACCAGTCAACATAGTCTGCAAAATAAAAAGGAATAAGTTATTGAAAAGGAACTGTTCTTTCTCTGGGTTATTTGTTTTCGACAACATTATTTATGAATTTTCTTTCATCAAGTTTTTATGAATTTTCCACAAACGCTTTATACTCTGCATGTTTGCAGAAAGTTTCTTTGTTCAGGAGTTGAAGTGTAGCAAAAGCAGAAAAGACACTCGAGAAGTATCAGGAAAAACAGAAAAAACATCTATAAAGACAAAGTTCAATGCTCGCTCATGGCACATAGCGAAGTCGCTAGCCTTTCATCACTGAGGTCTGGGTTCGATTCCCGTCGAATCTCATGTGAAATTTGTTCCAACAAAACGAGTTTGGCCGCTTCACAAGGGCTAGTCCAACCCCTGTGAAGTGTCCTAAACCCTACCCCTCTCCTAATTCCTTCTCAATTCTGGCCGCTGGGTAATGACGCAGGGGCGCGTGAAGTAAGAGGCGCGTACGCGGAGATGCTACCTGGCGGTCCTCTTTGACAACTGACGAGACATACAAAAAAAAATACAGCGTCCTCTGGAATAGAGGTATAGATAATGAAGGATTACTCATCAAAAATCTGTATGAGAAAGAGCACAACTTTATGCGAGATGCCTATAGGAGTATTGAATCTCCAGTAGACATGATGAAAATTCATCATGCATCTATTAGTATGAATTCAATTTTCATATATAGCTATATATATAGCTATCAATTTATTTATTTATTTTTAAATTTTCTTTAATGGATTAAATCTTTTGCAACAAGGATCATGCAAGAGTCATTTCACATCCATATCCCCCATGCTATAACAATGATGGCTCAACGTCATACGCAGTTTGAACTGTTTTTTGACGTAAAATAAATAAATAAAAAAATAAACAATATCTACCAGGAATGAGGGAGACCACAATGCAATAGTACGCTTCCGTGGCTGGGGTCATGTGAAAGCCCTTGGAAGTTGGGCGATGCTGCTTTGAGGGCAGTAACATCGATGATTCAACCGCCATATTATGGTTTTCTTCAGAGCTAAAGTGTAGAACAATGGTGGGCATTTGGTTTCTTTAAATGCTTTGCGCCAGTGTAGAAATAAGGCTGTTGGCTGGTTAGCTGCCCAATGAGGTGGGACCACACAGTGGCATTGGGAAGGGGTGAGACCAGACAGCAAGGACCAGTCCGGCTGGGCAGCTCAGACAGCATGGCATGGTCTGGGATTGGATGGAAATGAACGGTCCAGCCAGGTGGACTCCCAAGTCTGTTCACAATACTGATTGCCAAGCATCATGGGAGCTGCAACCCTGCATCACTGTTGATGATGTGGAGAGGTTTGGCAATCTCCAAAGTTTCCTTGATCCACCTGAACCACCACCACTGACAAGTGCCATACCAAAAATTCATAATGCTCATGTTCCACTACGCCTCAATAAAATGGGTCCAAGAACCTTAGAAGGAGATAATTTGAGGACTGCATCTAGGTCAAAATTTCACAGTGAACAAATGGGACATAGAACTTGGAAAATTCAACACTATTGTGCAGGGACACTAACAGACATATCCGACATATTACGACTCATGAAAATCTCCACCAAGTATAATTATTACAGAAGGCTCTCTGATTAGCAAGCAGATGAATTTAATCTGTTTATGCCCAGAACTTTCATTGCTGCCTATATATTTCTTACTTACAAATATACTATCATGATTATAAATATGTTAGATAACAATATACACACCACAAATATATATAGAGGTTAAAAATCTAGTTTTGTGAAGATGCAACACTGGGCGGATACACCCACTTTTTCATTTATTTGATAAAGTGACTGCTGCTGTAAATAAACACGTTGCATATTGTAAAATCTTCGTTGTGATGTAATAAACAAACTAGCAATGAACATTATCTTAGGGTAACAATTATTAAACTTAGGGTAACATTAATAAACTTAATACGAAACTTAAGGTAACATAAATTTAACTTGGTTATTCAAAACTGAAAACTGCATTCCACTATTTTCTTTCCATGTGAAAAATCAAAATCTTATTTACAAGAGTTAACTTGCCTTTGGACCCCTGATATATGTCGATATGATCAGACCACTGATATAATATGTACCACTGCTTTGCCGCAACAAGACTCCCTCTCCCAAATAGTATGCTCCAAAAATGAAACCCAAAGCAAATTGAGATTTGACCTGACTTTAGAAATTTCGTCGTTCGCGTACAGAGTTGCAGTGCATGATTTATAAGATTTTAGGTCTCAGAACACGCCCAATTAATTATTAATTTAATAGAAATAGTTATGTTTGTAATATAATTTACAAATTATTCCTGAGGTTCTGGAACGCTGTTCCACCAGAAATCAAGCCCTACAGAGTTGTATTGTCATTCAGATAAATGAAAAGCATCATTACCTCAAATCTGTTTCTATAAGTTGTATATATACATGGTGTGATTTTTAAGTAATGAGCCTCTGATTTTTAAGTAATTTAAGCCTCTGTGTGGCCTCCCAGTCACTACAGTGAATTCTCTATGGGCGGGAATTGTGGTGGAGGGTCCCAAGTCAGCAACGCACTGCACGGCAATCACCTCACAGTACTGACGGGGTATGTGTCGCTAGTGGTGCGAAGTCCTTATGTGAATTTTGGTCACATTAAAAAAAATGACGAAAATGGAGCATTCCCTCTAGCAGGGATATGCATTAAGTTCTGCTTTCTCTTAGGCAAAACACTTAGGCAATATATGATCAGGGAGGCTTACAAGGAGAAAGCCTCATCAAGAGCTCAGGTTTTCTGAATGCCAAAGCTCGGAGTGACACACCCCGGAATCGCCACACCCCAAGAAAGTGAGAATGACTTAGTCGAAGGAGAAAACTATGCTCAATGTTTTTTTTGCCAACCTTGGGGTGGTTCGCAAAGAGTCCCTCAAGGACCAACTGTCAATGCCGCTTACTACAAAGAAGTGCTCAAGAGACTGCAAAGCAACGTCAAGCAGAGGTGACCAGCAATCGCCAGCCAATGGAAGCTCCATCACAACAATGCGCCGGCCCACACCGCCTGCATCGTGACCTCCTACCTGGCTTCAATTGGGGTTGCAACGGTGCTGCAGCCTCCCTAAAGCCTAGATTTGAGTCCGCCCAACTTCTTTCTGTTTCTAAAGCTGAAGACTCACTTGCAAGGATCCAGATTTGAAAACATATCCAAGCGGTCATGGCAAAAGCTATAAAGGACATGTTGGAAGCTGACTTCCAGGATGCATTCAAAGCTTGAAAATCTCGCTGGCAGCGCTGCATTGATACAGGGGGAGCCTACTGTAAAGATTTGATCAATAAAACAATGTTTCTGTACCCTGTCTCATTACTTTAAAATCACACCTTGAAATAACAGCTTCATTCCTAGTGTCTGTTTTTTCTTCACAGTACATTCTTCTACGTGGCATTGGTACGCATCCATTCAAAATCAAAACCCAAATAAACACATGTATCCCATCAACAGAAAAATGAAAACTTGATTTATTTTTTGTAAAGCCTTACTCTCTGCCTTTCTATAAATTCTAATAGATTGTAGAACTATATTCTAATAGGTTGTAACCCGTAACCACAGACTGAATTTATGATACGCAACTACAGACGTGGAGCCAAACTGACTCCACATGCTACCTCTAGGATTTATGTCTTATTAAATTACGTTTTCAAATTATTTTTTGTGTACATTGTTTAATTACTTTAATAATAATAATAATAATAATAATAATAATAATAATAATAATAATAGTAATAATAATAAATGTTACACCTTTAAATAAACCAATAAAAATTACACCTTTTGGGATTTTACTGAACGAATTTGCAAGATTCGTAGCTTTATTGCATAAATTATTATTTTTATATTATCAACTTGTACTAATTTATCTTTTTTAAAGGTATCATTTAAGAAGAAACTTTTTATGACATAACCCAGCAGTGAATTCGGGTGGTCTGTGAAACCTGGGAGCCGTTTAATATGCATCAATTCCGCATTTTGTTGCCCTATGAAGTGAGCATCTATACCTTTCGTGATGCTTATTGCCTCATTAAAATTTCTGAATTATTGCTGCAGAGAAATGCAGTGTTTCTATGGTTGCCAGAAATCTTTTCAGGAAGTAATGAATGGGGGGGGAGAAGATCTTTGATCTTTGAACAGTTCTTAATAATTTATAATTAAATATACTAACATCACAATCGCCTGCAATACTGCAATTATCTTTGGATAATATTCTTTGATTTGAAACCATTTTATTATTTAACTTAATCGATTAACTATTTTCATCAATATTTCTAAGTTGACGGAGCAACTTCACTATATTTTGTTTATTTAATAATTCTTTCACTTCTGTACATTTAAATGGACTGTTAAAAAATGCACAGCTGCCTTCAAACTGACTCAATCTCTTTCTGCTAGTTTGACTGTCTAAACATTATTCATTCCACTGAAAATTCTTTCTGTGCTAGCATTGGAGTCCAGGACAGGTGCACAATACTGAAATAATTTCAGTAGAATGAAAAAGTGTTTCCATTTTGCAAGAGATGACAAGCCCTGAATTTGAAGGTAGACCTCTTTCAATGAGTGGATTTCGTCAAACAAACCATTAGTTGGGAGTTTCACCTTGGTGATAACATCCAAACATCTGCGACTTATCTCTAAGGTTCGTGATGCCTCATGATCAATAAGTTTGAGACAACTAAAATTTTGGAATACTTAATTTGCAAAGTTGTTCTTTTCTAAATACTGGAGAACTTTGGGATAAACAGCAAACATTATAATTCAGAGATTAATACAGCGTGTTAGGGTCCACTAGAACAACAGTACCTCTAACCACTGAAAGATTCCCCACAAAAACTTAACTTTCCCTCATCCCTTCCACCGCTGATTTTCCCCTTTGCCCGAGTGATGCAAACTGTCAGTTTAAATAACTTCCGTTCCATGTTCTTCACTTCAACAGTTTTTATTATTCCAAACTTTTTAAGGTCATGAATTTAGATCCAAAAAATATCATCACCAAAGTTTTAGGTCTTCAAGTTCAGAAATTACAATCAAAACGACCAGCAAAAGATCTAATGTATTCACCATAAAATTACAACAACAAAAAAAGTTGACTCCTGTTACAGTGAACTTCTGGGAACTAACATTTTTAGTTCCCTATATCCAATGATGTTAAAATGAAACAGAATTCTCCATAATAATTGATTTTATTAATACAGAGGTACAGCAGAATACATTAACAGCATGAACTGAAAATTTCAGTATCTTTATTTGTCCTTAAAAATCAATTATTTTTAATTTTTCTGCTTCATACTTTTTCATTAGTAATTTCTCTCGATCCTTCACCGGAGTTCGTGCTGTCTTCATACTTGATTCTACATTGTCCACAGTCTCGAAGAATCATAATTGCGATTTGAAACCCTTCAAAGCCTTGTGCACAGTTGGAACTCTCTGGTTGTCCCACTCTCCGGTCATCAGTAAGGTGCCCATTCCCTGACCGATAGTTTCACATCAAGGGAGACATATTTGATTATGATCTTTGGTTGACAATATTTTTTTCCAAGGTGCTTAGTATTGGAATTTGTGGCACCGAGATGAAATGTTCTTCTCCAGGAGGGAATGAATTTCCAGGACATTGCATTTCCAACGTTCACTATAGCCGAGGTTCAGGTTCACTATAACCGAATCTTCTTATGCTTCTTTGTAATGTAAGTGAAACGGGACCAGTGACTTAAGTTCACTATGACGGGAGTCAACTGTATCACCTAATATGTGCTTGGATCTTTGAGACACCTCTATTTACCAATCGGTAGCTACAAACCGAAGATGAGGAATATCTATAAAATGGCATTATACTGCACTTGCTTCGCTAATACACTTTTCATACCATTTTTATGACAAATTACTGTTATGGTCAAACTGAAGCTTCACTACGCATTTCATGTTAAGGATGAGGCTCAGGCCTTCAGCCCATGCAATTAAATAAAACATCGAGTTTACACAACACGTAGTTACCAATGCATTTTAAGCAAAAATACATTTAGGGAAACTTGCCTCCTAATTCTGTTAATGGTTAATGCAGACATCTTTTAATTGTTTCAAGATAGCACTAATTTGTCACTTATAATAAATCCATTTTTATGCAGTTCACTCATTAATCACCATTTAAAATTTCTCTAACACTACATAATGAATACATACAGGACATGGCAGATACAATACTACTTCTCTCAAGGTATCCCTCAGAACTGTTTGACTCTTGACGTTTCAGCCACCATGTGACCTTCTTCAGAGCTACATTGCTGGGCTGAAGAGGGCCACAACATGATGGCCGAAACGTCAGCTCAATCAACTGAGACGTGGCTCATCCCGGACAGCCAAGCATCAAATGACTTCAGGCACAGAAGCCAATTAACCCATCCCTCAGAAACACTATTTCTAACTTCTCCTCTTCCCTCCCTAATGGGTTCTTTGCCCGAACAGTGCAAATTACAGGTTTCTAACAATTTTCTTAACTTGTACTGGACTCTTCCAATCAACTTCTTCACAGCTATACAATATTAAAAAATATCAACATTCAAATTGTGAAAAACTTCTCATGCTAGAGTAGGTGCATTTAAATTTGTAAAGGATTGTTAACATTGCTGAACTGATTGTAATATCAAACATTATTATTAGTTGCCATATACAAATATACTTAAAAAAGGAAGTGCAAGCCCAATAACTTCGATAAAAAACTATTTCAAAAGTATTGAAACAAACAGGATCTTGCAGTAAATCAAATACTTGTCAAGTAAGAAGAAAGAACTTAGAATAAAAGAACGCCCCTAGAATAAAAAGTACAATACCTTACTTATCCTTGTTTCAATGGGTTCTTCATTAGAATCAAACAACGAATCAGTGTTCCAAGTCTTAACAGTTTTGTCATCGCCCACTGATAATAAGCCATTGCCATCTGGTACAAATGTCAATCCTCTCACAAATCCACTATGGGCTTGAAAACGTCTTATGCAAGTTTGTGAGGGCAAATCCCAGAAACATACCTAAATCAAAGCATACAAGGAATTGCATCAACTATGAAGTTTCCAATAATGTACAATATTAAAGTACCTGGTTCACTCACTTCCCCATCATATGATCCGCTGGATAGCAATGACAAACGTTCAGGATGCTTCCCAAAACATGTAACGCCTTCCCTATGGCCGTCCAAATTACCAACAAACGGTTTCGCAAACACTCTTTCCAACTTAATGGCATTAAGAGCTCTTGTGTATTCTCTCGGGGCTTCAAGCGGGTGAAGTTCGGGATTGTAGTTTCGCGGAACTAAAAATAAGAAAAGAAAAAGGTTGTATAGTGAGCACAGTAAAACTAACCATATTCAGAAAACAAAGCATAATATATACCTTTGAAAATGTCACGTTTGGTTTCCCTTAAATATTCATCAGGATTTCTAGAAAGCACTTTAACCCTCATTATAAATTAATTCGTACCGTCTTACTATCCCTAGTAATTATTACAACTCAATACATAATTCTGCTCAGATTCTGCTTCTGGGAAGACAGCCACAGACGTTTCGGACACGGCTGTGTTAACGGAACGTCGTGAAACGAACTTCTTTTAGTAGTTTCAGTGACGTTCGTATGTGTCGCGGTTGTCCCATACGGAAAGCGTGTTACTCTTTGCCATTGAGTTAGAACGTTCCATGCAAACGCATCGTAGGCAATTATTATTTAAATATTTCTTTTGGGAAGGGCAAGGGCAACTTGTAAATTGAAAGATTTTTTTAAAACGATATATATATATATATATATATATATATATATATATATATATATATATATATATATATATATATATATATATATATATATATATATAGTATTGTAATCGTTCCTCCCTCCCTATATCCTCCCGTATTCACGCCCCCTGCGTTTTGGGCGTCACTGTAATGTTTCTACCTCTTTCTATATCCGTCCCACCTGCTCCATTCATCTACGCACCACTTTACGTTCTTGGTCTCAAACACTATGGTGCTCTAGCTCTCACTATTTTCCTATCATAATCCTACACTTCGTAGAATCTTCTTCGTTTGGTTGAGCGCCTGGTTTCGTTGACATTCGTTGACAAAATAAGATCCTCACTCACCTGTTGCCCGTGCCACCTCTCTTCCGCTGGCACTACCAAAATCGGTTACCACAAAACCACATATACCACCATTTAGAACTATTTAATTGCTACTGACCCAGGCACGAATGTGCAGGTATCCCGTTTCAATTCCGTATGGATTGATCACAGTAGTCACGCCCAGGTAAGACTATTTGTATTAGCTAGCTGAGGCACGGGCACCTCTATTCCGCTAGCACTACCAAAATCGGTTACCACAAAACCACATATACCACCATTTAGAACTATTTAATTGCTAATTAATTACGCAAAAATTAATTTTTTGCTCTTCAAACTTTTCCGTAATGAAGGGTGAGCTAGCGGAAGATTCCGCTGGATCAACCACAATTAGTTACCACAAAACCAAATACGCCAACTTGTAGAGCGATTTAATTGCTAATTAATTACGCAAAAATTATTTTAATTGCTCTTCAAACTTCCGAGTAAATAATTATAAACTAGCACTTCCGGTTTCCGCTGGCACTACCAGAAACGGTTACCACAAAACCACATACGCCATCTTGTAGAGCGATTTAATTGCTAATTAATTACGCAACAATTATTTTTTTTGCTCTTCAAATTTTTGCGTAATGAATGGTGAGCTAGCGGAAGATTCCGCTGGATCTACCACATTTAATTACCACAAAACCAAATATGCCATATTGTAGAGCGATTTAATTGCTAATTAATTACGCAAAAATTAATTTTTTTGCTCTTCAAACATTCGAGTAATTAATTGTAAATTGCCGGGCACACGCGGCCCGCCGGCCGGCCGGCCGGCCGAACGGTTGGCGTCGTGACGTCACGGTTGAGGTGTAGCCATGAAGGAGCATTCCAAGCCGCAGCCGTCGCGCCGGCGCCGCTGCCCGCCCGGCTGACTGGCAAATTTAAATGAAATACACGAACTGGCCGTGAACTGACTACGATATTGAAAATTATGCCAGTACTTTGTTATGTTCATAAAAGTCTTCCAAGTACTTCGCTAATGTTCGCTGTATGACCGTAAGCGTGTCCTAATCTACGATATGTTGGAAAATACTTGATTCTTTCGTAGTACGTTCTGTGGTATCGAGTTAGAAATTTATTTTGTTGACATTGTATTGTTTCAATTGTGTCGGGCTATATCGCAAAACATTGCCTATGTGGCATTAACCCCTTACAAGGTTATAGCAGAAGTATTTGTACACGTGACTTACTGTTCTTTCACAGTGGCAAAGCTATTTGTAAATCGAGGTTTGAATTATGGGCATTTTTTGTAGCATCTGCTAGTCATAAATCAGTAATGCGATTGACGACTCTTTGGATATGTGTAGATATTTAATAATTATGGAAGGATAAACATCTTTAAAACATTTATTCCATTACTATTTGGCTCACTTGTGCATCACTTGTGCTTTCCAAATGAATTTTAAAACGTTTGGAATGCTTTTAAAATTTGTATAGGAAATATTTTATAAAAATGAGTTTATAATTAATGTGTTTATAATTCGAGTATTTTAATGTAACATATTATATTCGATATTACATATTCTTCCCTGTTTATTACATATTCTTCCTGTTTTTATTACACATTTATGTACATATTCTGATGTTTCATACTACATGTTTGTTTCGGTCTCAACTCATCACATGTTTGTACCTCACGACATTGTTGACAAGAAATATCTATATTCAAACTTCTTTAAAACATTCAATTACAAACTATCTGCCAGCCCCTTTTCTAAATAGTCTTCCTATTCCTTAAATACATGTAATGACAGTGTAGTCGAAGTATTTGTGTTTTGAAATCAGTGTAGTTTTAACTAACTTGAGTTGAAGTACGTAATCCACAATATACAGGTCTGGTGTGAGCCCCGATTAGGTCAATTAGGCATTGTTGAATCGTTGGCAATGTAATAAAGCCTTAAGACATAAACCAACTTTTTCAAAGATCTAGAAGAAATAAAAACTTCACTGCTGTGCAGCTAGTAAAATATTAAGATGTGTAAAGTAAAAATATTAAAACCAAAAAATATACATAAAAATGAAAGACAAATATTAAATATGTTTGACGTATTTTTTGTTATTGACCATAATAAATGAAGTGAGAGGTAGTTTAAATCATTCTGAACACAAACTACCACTCGCGCAACTTTTCTTGAACGATAGATTGACGAAATGCGGGCGGAGTGGGGGTATTAGTTACAAAGACAGCCACTAGAGTATATTCAATAATGCCAACCTTTGGTAGATAAAAGCCAAACCCGCTATGTGTGCGGCCAGGTCATCGCTCTGGGTAGGCAACAGCAGGGACAGTACATAGGAGTTTTAGGTGCCTTCCTTGAAGGTCCTGGACCTGCCTCAGACATTTCTTTAGATAATGGTAATAAATCTGAACAGAAGTTCTCGACTATGAAAGCAACTAGCTTTGACTAGCTTCTGTTTCGCGCCAACGAAGTTTTAATGCTGGGAATGTTGTCATCAGTGCTCGCTGCGATCTTTTGCCTTCAGCTGTTTATGGCTCCAGGGAGGGGGAAGAAAGGTCATCGTTCAAGAAAAGGTGCGCGAGTAGTACACAGAAGTTCAATAAAATATTTTATTTATTTTGTCTATGTCAATAATATCAGTTGTAATATTACATATTCGTTATAATTCTACATGAAAATACCAATAGTATAATACATTAAATATAACAATGTACATTAAGAGAAATCTAATGAAATTAATAAATACTAGTGACTGCCTCATTTCACACAAAGTGGTTATCTGTAAAGAAGCACATGCACATGCTCTGCTCAAGAGAGAAAAGTAAGATAATGTATTATGCACTCTAACAAATATTTTTACAAAACACTTTATAATACTGTAAGTTTGTGACGTCAAGCGAGAGTCGGGTGGCAGCTTCAAGGGGAGATTGAAACGAGGTGGGAACACAGACCGTCGAAATCTCAAGGTCATCTAACAAACAAATTCAATAGTTCATCGCCTCTTGCCCCCCCTTCCCCTCGCGGGACACTCACATCATGCAGACTGGGCCTGAGAGTGGATCTATTCTTCACATAAATTAAAACATTAACAGCTCCGTAACTTACTTTACCATTGCCAATTACCCATAATTTTCACACAAACTCTTATGTTTAAAGTATTACTGAAAATGTTTAAGCTCTTTTTCTTCAGATGGCGGATGAATAAGCTCTTTTTCTTGAGATTCTTGGCGGAATTAAATGTGTATTCCATTGAAAATATTTTCGAAATTTCTGTTGTACATCTTAATTCACTAAAAGTGATAATACTTTGCATTTACAGACCTCCAACAAAGAGAACTGCAGATTATATTTTGTTCTTAGAAAACCTGGAGATAACACTTAACAAAGTCAGCAATCGCTCTTTTGAATCCATTGTCACGCGGAGATTTTATCATTGATTTTCTGGTCGATTCTTGCGAGAAGGAAAAGTTTCTCAATTTAATTAAGTCCTCGTACATTACAATTAATGTACCTACACGGGTCACACAACATTCGATGAAGGCAATTGATCAAATTATAATTAACAAAACTACTACTCGATATGAAGTTGAAACAAAAGATTTAGGATACAGTGACCACGGTCCACAAATTCTTACCATAATAAGAAATGCCATCACTGACACAATAAATAATACAAGTATGACTAGATTGTTTACTAAAAGTAAAATTAAATTAGTCATTGATTACTTGATGCAGGAGTCATGGGAAGCGGTTTATAATACTGTTGATACAAACGACAAATATAATTCTTTTTTTCAACTCTTTCATTTCATTTTAACACTTGCTTTCCTCTTCAAAAACGAAAATTAAATATTTCACGGAAAAGCAATTCTTGGATAACGCAAGGGATTAGGACATCTTGTAAAAACAAGCTAATGCTTTCTTTCATTTCTAAACGTCATGACGTATCTCAAGATTTCCTTATCTATTTTAAAAAATACAAACGAAAAGTCATAAGGCAGGATAAAATCATGAAAAACGATCAGGATATTTTGAACTCAAATAATAAAACTAAAGCAATGTGGAATATAATAAAAAATACTATCAACTAAAAAACCCGTAGAGAATGTTGTTTTAAAATATAACGATATAAATGTGAACGATCCGGCAACAGTGGCTAGTCTCTTTAACCAATACTTTTCGAGAATTGCTGCCGATCTCACTAAGAGTCTTCAGCCACAAAACTCAAAAACAGATAGTTCACCCAAAATTTTAGACACAATATTCGTTTCCGAAACTTCTTCCTATGAAATTCTCAAAATAATCGGTAAACTTAAAAATAAATATTCGTCCGGTTTAGATGAATTCCCGGATTCTTTGTTAAAGACTTGCGCGTATGCCATTATACACCCGTTAACTCACATATTTAATGCATCTTTATGCACTGGAACATTTCCAGATATTTTCAAAACAGCTAAAATTAAGCCGCTCTTCAAAAAAGACAACAAAAATGAAATTCAAAATTATCGGCCCATTTCTCTGTTGTTATGAACATAACAAAGTACTGGCATAATTTTCAATATCGAAGTCAGTTCACGGCCAGTTCGTATATTTCATTTAAATTTGCCAGTCAGCCGGGCGGGCAGCGGCGCTTGCGCGACGGCTGCGGCCTGGAATGCTCCTTCATGGCTACCCCTCAACCGTGACGTCACGACGCCAACCGTTCGGCCGGCCGGCCGGCCGGCGGGCCGCGTGTGCCCGGCAATTTACAATTAATTACTCGAATGTTTGAAGAGCAAAAAAATTAATTTTTGCGTAATTAATTAGCAATTAAATCGCTCTACAAGTTGGCGTATTTGGTTTTGTGGTAACTAATTGTGATTGATCCAGCGGAATCTTCCGCTAGCTCACTCTTCATTACGCAAAAGTTTGAAGAGCAAAAAAATTAATTTTTGCGTAATTAATTAGCAATTAAATAGTTCTAAATGGTGGTATATGTGGTTTTGTGGTAACCGATTTTGGTAGTGCTAGCGGAATAGAGGTGCCCGTGCCTCAGCTAGCAAATACAAGTAGTCTTACCTGGGCGTGACTACTGTGATCAATCCATACGGAATTGAAACGGGATACCTGCACATTCGTGCCTGGGTCAGTTTCTTGCTAAATACAAAACAATACTCATAATCCAGGTATACATGAACCGCAATGAGCGTTCATTCATTTATTTGCTTTTTTTTTCTTTCAATTAACCAGTTGTCAAGGCAGCTACTTGACACCCTTTTATATAAATTGCCCCAGTTATGGCATGCAAAATTTTACACAATGGCATAAATGCCCTGGATTTGAAACATAAATACAAATCCATTCATTCACACTTAAAAACATAAACAAAGTAAACATTCACACCGGAATGCGCATTCTGTCGTGACTTTATACTGTTATTACTCTTAACTTAATCAACACGACTTGGTCTTCGACAGAATCTTCAAAATTCATTCCCCCCTCTTTACTTTTCAAATGAAAATATAGATGTATATTTGTTCATGCGACTTTCCTGGTGCTGCTCATATGCGGCGACACACACTGCCATCGCCCGTTGTCGACCAATGTTTTGGTAAACAGCTCGTGTACCCAACTTCATCAAATTATCCGCTACCAGTTCTTGAAATCCATGAATCACCATCAAAGTCCCCGTTCAAAACTATACGATGCACCTCGCACGAACTCTTCAAGTTTCATAAAAATGTTCGATCGTTTCCGCGTCCTAACTTTTCGAATTCCCGTTTGTTTTTTTTTGTTTTTTTTTGTTGCAATTTAGTCCACTAAATTGTTCGCAAATAATTTAAACTTCATCTAATTGATAGTGTTCCTGCATAAACTTTCACAAAACTAATTACACCAAAATTTCGAATTTCCTATCATATACGGATGATGCGTACGCCGCGAGAGTTCAACTCACCCTGCACTATCCTCTCTTTGGCATTGTTGATCCAGAAGTTCTGGAAACTTTTTCTAAAACACTTGCCCATCACTGCAAAAACATATCGTAATATGTTCATAGTTCTACGTTTTACGGGTGTCTTGCGTTGCATTACTGGTTTCATAAATCGTCTATTCTTTAATTAAGAAATGTCACTTTGTTATATTTCTTCCCCTTTTTTTTCTTTCTTTAAAATAAATATTTCCGTGTTATTCATCCATGATGACGTCACTCCACTACGTCAGGCGGTGCGTCGTTTGTTTTTACTAATCCCTCAGGTAATAAATCCTAATATTCAATTTATCTCGGTCCTGTGTTAATTTTCCCGTACTGAGACTAATTTTGTCGTGATCCTAATATTATACTCTACAATTCCAGAAAGTTTGAAGTCATTTCATCAAGGCGTTCTCTAGATATTTATGAAAACTGTTTTTTTTTATTGTTTTGCTATCACAACAATGGGTTCCATTGTATACGTTTCTAAACGTTCTGCATGCAATTTGTACCGTTTCTTGTATCTTCTTAACTCGCGGTTCGATTTTCCTGATTTTCGCTTTAAATTTTTCCTGAAATTCTGTTCTGACCATTATTTATATTGCCGTTTCACGCTTTTCGCGTTTTCCGCTAATTTCTGAAAATTCTATGTCCGCGGCGTCGTCGTCTATTGTTTCTTCTGTAGTTTAATGTCTATCTGATGAAATAAAATTTTGCTTTCGGGATCTGCGCGTTCTGGGGTTGTTGCAAATCATATATATATATATATATATATATATATATATATATATATATATATATATATATATATTCCTTTTCTACTACAAAATTAAGTATGGAAGTTATAGAAATTAATATCACACAGTATAAAAGTATTCTAAAACAAAATAATAAACATACAAGTTAACACTAAAAATTAAAAAACTTGAAATTATTCTATATAATAAATATTACAGAACAAACAAACCTATTATTTAATTTACAAATTTAACAACTTAAGTTCAAAACCTAAAAAAAATTAAAACATCGACGAATCCATCCTCTTTAAATAATCTTTGTAGTCCCATGTTTTCTTTCTCACATTACCTATTATAATATCTTTGTTAATGAGTATTCTGTTCCATTACAAAAAGATCACACCCCATTGTTTTATTTGTATATTTATTTTCTTAGTTTGTATGAATTTTAGTTTTCGTTTCATTTTTTCTGATTGCTTGCTGGAAATTATGTGGTATGTGCCTTAATCTCAGGCCGCTCTTGATTCTTATACCAAACAATGCAAGAACTTCTTATCCTGCAAAATATTCAGAAAAACTGATAGTCTTATTTCTTCTTGAATGTCATAATGCAATCAGAACTTTCAAAATATTACCAATTACTTTCAATTGTATTTTCAATGAGTGTGGTTAATTGTTGATATTAATGTTAGTCTCCTTTTATTTTTGTGATATTTTATATTGTGTTCATTCTTTATAAAACATTTTGTTGTAACTTATTTCACTGCAAGTTTGAGTAGTCTTGTTTATTTGTTTTTAAAGATTTCAAGTTCGGTGATGGTTACATTTTTTTTTTGGTTTTGAATTTAAGTTGTTAAATTTATAAATTAAATAATAGAATTTTGGTTTGTTCTATAGTATTTATTTTATAGTATAATTTCAAGTTTTTTAATTTTTAGTGTTAACTTGTGTGTTTTTTATTTTGTTTTTGAATCATTTTATACTGTGTGATTTAAATTTTTATAACTTCCATACCTACTTAATTTTGTAGTAGAAAAGGAATTTTTTCCCCCCTTTTTTTGTTTTTGTTTTTAAAAATATCTTTCAATTTACAAGTTACCCTTGCCCTTCCCAAAAGAAATATTTAAATCATGGTGGAAATAACCACTATGATTTAAAAATTTATTTCCACCATGATTTAAATAATAATTATTCATTGCCTACGAAGCATTTGCATGGAATGTTCTAACTCAATGGCAAAGAGTAATACGCTTTCCGTATGCGACAACCGTGACACATACGAAAGTCACTGAAACTACTAAAAGAAGTTCGTTACACGACGTTCCGTTCACACGACCGTGTTCGCCCACTGCTGCCAGCTGCAGATGAGGCGACTCGCACGTTCGAGAAAACGCGAAAAACCCTGCCTAAAATCTACTGTGGTGACGGGGTAGACAAATAATACAATACAGTATAAGTGCTTATATATAACCGCAAAACAGAGAAACACTGTATATTTTATAAATGTCGTGACTTATGCTACCGTGAACGTCTTTATGCCTCTGAAAACGGGCCTATTTTATAAATTTGACAGATCGTATAAAAATTTGTGCATAATTCATTTAGCGTGGTGATATGTTTATCATGTTAAATCCTTATGTTTGATGCAACTAGTGAATAGGTCAATAATGGATGTTTTGAAAGCGGAGATTGAGAGGAAAAGAAAATTGTTGGCTGAAAAAAACCTATTGGTAAGGAACATTATTTTTAATAAGTCACATTGGTTTTATGTTCAAGATTTTTGTCAACAAGATGGTGTATAATATTACTACTTATAAAACGTTTATGTGAGACAATAGGTCCTATTCTTCTCCCGAAAATTTGCTTTGTATACATTCAGATTGTAAGAAAAATTTGCATTCCAGGACCCAAGTAAGAAATTTTTTAAACGATCAGATTTAGTAGCAAGAGAAAAAGAAGAATATCAAGAGAAGTATGGTTTAAATGACAATGGAAAACAAGATGTAAAACATTCACAAAGTATATATTCTTTCTGGGTTGTGTATTAAGTCTTACATGTGCCCTTTATGTATGTAAATAAGGAAATTATTTTTAATGACAGATAAAGATTGTGGAGAAGAAACTGTAGCTACAGATAGTTCAGACCATGCTACTTTGCCAAGGCGAGAGGTGATTAGGAGACTCCGTGAGAGAGGAGAACCTGTTTTACTTTTTGGTGAATCAGAAGTCGATGCGTTTAGAAGATTGCGACGCAGTGAAATTTTAGAACCAGAAGTAAACAAAGTAGGTAGAATGATTGTTAAATATTTTGTGTTACTTTTCATTCTTTTCTATTTAATTGGTAAATTGTTAAAAATAAACAAATAGTAATTATGAAATTGTATTTCTTACCATAGGGCTTAAGAAATGATTTTCAAGAAGCATTGGAGAAAGTTGATCAAGCATTCCTTGATGAAATTCTGGCTTCTCAAGTACAAGATGCAGAAGGTCACAGTTCTACGGACGTAAAAGTACAAGATGATGGAATTACTTATGATGAAATTCAGAAGATGGCTGTAAATTTGGGAAAAGGTGACAGAGATCTTGATATGAATGTCATCACTCTCTTCATTCAGGTAATTTGTTAACATATAGTCTATTTATTTATTTATTTTACGTCAAAAAAACAGTTAAAAACTGCATATGACATATGGGGAAAAGTGAATTGTGTGCACATTTTCAAAATTCTGTGATCCCTACACTAAGTCATATACTACTTAAATTTTGAATTTTTGAAAGGGAGAAAAAAAAAACAACTCCCGTGTAATAAAATCTATTTTCAAGGATAAACAAGCAATAAATTTTGAATTTTGAAAGGGAGAAAAAAACAACAAATAAAAAACTCCCATGTAATAAAATCTATTTTCAAAGATAAATAAGCAATAAATTTTGGCTCTTATTACTTCCTGCCGCGACAACATGGAAACGATAATTTGAATAATTGTATTTCCCACTGAATTCTAGAAGACGTGCACAGAAAATGAAGTTACATTTATGTCCAGAAGCAAAACAAGGGCCATCTCAGCATTTGCTCAATGGATCAGGGAAACTGGACGAAAACCTGATCGAGATGGGGGTCATTGACCCGGAAGCTGTAGTACAATAGTTGTTACAGGTTGTTTATACTCATTTATACAGTCCAAATGGTAAATAATGCATTATGTATCATTGTTAAAATTAATGTTACTTTTCTTGTGATGCTCAGTATTGTCTCTAATTGTATAGAAACAGTTATGCAGCAGAAACGATTTCACTTGTGATTTAAACTTTTCTATTGAATTTAATCGTTTAATGTCATCTGGCAAAGTGTTGTAAAATAATGTACATGTATTGTATGTGAATTTTTTGTAATGAGCTGTTCATACTGTCACTTGATGAATATGATTTCTACGTCGAGTGTTATAGTAATAGACTTCGGCATTTTCTGAAAAAATATTCCCACCCTTGAGCAAGTCATTTTTTACAAAAACCACTGATTCGTAAATAAAAAGACACGGTAATGGTAGAATTCCTAGATTAACGAAGAGAGGCTTACATGAATCACGTGGGTGGGATTTGGTTATTATTCGTACAATTCGTTTTTGTAATCTAAAAGTCTGGGAGCTATAAGATGTATTTCCCCAGAATATTATGCCATATCTCTGGCGGGAATAAACATTCGCGAAGTATACACAAGGAGCAGTATGAAGGCTGACTGAATTTGCAAGAATTCTGAACGCGTAGCATAATGAACTTAATTTTGTGTTCAATTCATTTAAATGGACATTCCATTTAAGGTTTGACTGAATTGAGAGACCTAAAAATTTTGTTGCCTTAACATCAGTCAATGGTACACTGTTCATTTTCAATGGAGCACAGAATTGTTTATTTGATATGGAAAACTGAATTAAAACCGTTTTCTTTTCGTTTACTATTAATTTGTTATTTCGGAACCAATTTGAAACATCTGATATTGTACTATTTACGGTTTCTTTATTTATTTATTTATTTATTTATTTATTTATTTATTTACGTCAAAAAACAGGATGTTCGTATCATCCGCAAAGAGAACCGTTCTTCCGTTTCGAATCATCGAGGGCATATCGTTTACGTAAAGTAGGAACAGAATAGGGCCTAAAATCGATCCTTGAGGAACTCCACATGCAATGGGCAAAGAGTCGGAAAGGTGCGTATGTAATGTTCCATCATTCCAGTAAGGTATTTCAACTCTCTGAGATCGTTGTTTAAGGTACGAACATAACCAATCTAGAACAATACCACGAATTCCATATGAAGGTAATTTGGAAAGTAAAATGTCATGATCAATGACGTCAAAAGCTTTTGAGAGATCTAAAAATAATCCAATAGGTGCCTCATTTTGATCCAATGATGAGGCGACATCTTTAAGAAAAGAAAATATAGCTGTTTCCGTTGATTTTGATTTTCTAAATCCATGTTGGCAATCTGAAAGCGCGTCGTGTTTAGTGAGAAAGCTTTCCATTCGTACGTAAAAAAGTCTCTCTAATATTTTTGAAAAAACTGATAGAAGAGAAATGGGCCGATAATTTTGAATTTCATTTTTGTTGCCTTTTTTGAAAAGCGGCTTAATTTTAGCTGTTTTGAAAATATCTGGAAACGTTCCAGTGCATTAAATATGTGAGTTAACGGGTGTATAATGGCATACGCACAAGTCTTTAACAAAGAATCCGGGAATTCATCTAAACCGGACGAATATTTATTTATTTATTTATTACATATTTATTTATTTATTATTATTTATTTATTTATTAGTCATTAATATTTTTCCTCATACTAAGGTGTACAACATTAACCCTCAAATGGTAAGGTCTGGGTTAGATCTGCTCCCAGAGAACTTTGTAAAACTTTACCTCTTTGTTGCTTTGAAGATCACAAGATCTTGGGAATCCTTTCTTTCATGTCATTTGTACCCATTCATGCAACTTCAGCATTTGGTTACTATCTAACATAGTATAATCTAATAGTAACACTTTTTGTTAGAACGTGCATCTTGATTGGCTCAATTATGACACACCTTATGCTTAATGCCACAATTGTTTCATTTCATGTTGTTCTCCTTTATCCATTGTAGCATGCTATATGAATTACAAAAATGTATTTCTCCATTTCATAACAAGTAGTTAGGGAGTTAGATTTATTTTGTGAGAAAGTGGAAGCGTGGGTGAGAGCGCTAGCACATCCGTTTGGACGCGGTGGTTGCAAACCTTTTATAATGCGGAACCGAGGTAATGAGCATCTGATCAAAGAATGTTATTACAAAATTCTGCTGGAAGATGGCTGCACTCCAAAAGTTAAAACTTTCAAGGTTTGAAGACAAAAAAATCCGAAAATATGTGTTTTATAAAAAGTAGGAAGGAGTGTATGGTCCAAACATTGAATAGTTCCCCGCATTGTGACTAACGTTTTCCCATAAAGTGTAGTGCAGAGGCAACAAGGTTATATCTCACACACTCCTTCAGAATAGCTGTTGAGTTTTCAATTTTGTTATGCTGGTATGAATTTGGTAGGACTGAAAAAACACGTTCGAGCAACAGTGTATCTAGAAGCAAAATGAAGACCATGAAGATGGTAATACTCTCATCAGCAGATCAAAAACATTTAAATATAGGAAGAGGGAGACAAATAAAGTGTACTGAATGGAAACGTAGCAAAAGGAAGGCAAACAGGGATTCAGGACTACCATATATTTCGAACCGGAATTGTTCAGTGCCTGGAAAGCTACCACCTAATGAGATGAGTGCAACGATGCTGTAAAATAACCAACCATCGAATATTGTTTAGGATTCTGAATACTGTTTGTAGTTTCATAATCTGTTTTGATAATACCAGATTAGTTGAATCTGCGCTTCTAAAAATTGTACAATGTATTTTCTAACCTAAAATTATTGTGGTGGATATGGCTTTTATTTTATTTTTATGTCAGAAAACGGTTGAAACTGCGTATGATGTGCTATGGGGAGAAGTGAATTCTGTGCAAATTTTCAAAATTCTGTGATCCCTACACTAAGTCATATACTACATGAATTTTGAAAATAGAAAAAAGTTCTCGTGTAATAAAATCTATTTTCAAGGATAAATAAGCAATATATTTTGGGTTCTTATCCATGATGTCCTTCATCAAGGAATAATATTTCCTGTCGCAACAAGATGCCATCACTTCATGTCCCTAACAGGGGTTTGAGATGTTAGCATTGTTGTTAGGCTGATAAAATTAAAGAAACTACGTATGAGTGATCAAGTTGAATGATTACAATTAATATGCTCACTTTGTTTCTTTAAAACGAAAATCCTTTATTTATTCATTCATTCATTCATTCATTTGTTTATTTTACGTCAAAAAACAGTTAAAACTGCGTATGACGTGCTATGGGGAAAAGTGAATTGTGTGCATATTTTCAAAATTCTGTGATCCCTACACTAAGTCATATAAAAAAAAAAAATGGACAAAAAAAAAAAAAAAAAAAAAAACCCCTCTCCTGTAATAAAATCTATTTTCAAGGATAAATAAGCAATAAATTTGGGCTCTTATCCATGTTGTCCTTCGGAATATTACTTCCTGCCGCAACAACATGGAAACGATAATTTGAATAACTATATTTCCCGATGAATTCTAGAAGACGTGCACAGATAATGAAGTTACATTTATGTCCAGAAGCAAAACAAGGGGCCATCTCATCATTTGTTCAATGGATCAGGGAAACTGGATGAAAAACCTGATCGAGATGGAGGTCATTGACCCAGAGGCTGCAGTACAATACTTGTTACAGGTTGTTTATACACATTTATACAGTCCAAATGGTAAATAATGCATTATGTATCATTGTTAAAATTAATGTTACTTTTCTTGTGATGCTCAGTATAGTCTCTAATTGTATAGAAACAGTTATGCAGCAGAAACGATTTCACTTGGGATTTAAACTTTTCTATTGAATTTAATCGTTTAATGTCATCTGGCAAAGTGTTGTAAACTAATGTACATGTATTGTATGTGAATGTTTTGTAATGAGCTGTTGATACTGTCACCTGATGAATATGATTTCTACGTCGAGTGTTATAGTTATAGACATCGGCATTTTCTGAAAATATATTCCCGCCCTTAAGCAAGTCATTTTTTACAAAAACCACTGATTCGTAAATAAACAGACACGGTAATGGTAAAATTCCTAGATTAATGAAGAGAGGCTTACAAGAATCACGTGGGTGGAATTTGGTTATTATTCGTACAATTATTTTTTGTAATCTAAAAGTCTGGGAGCTATAAGATGTATTTCCCCAGAATATTATGCCATATCTCAGGCAGGAATGAACATCCGCGAAATATACACAACGAGCAGTATGAAGGCTGACTGAATTTGCAAGAATTCTGAACGCGTAGCATAATGAACTTAATTTTGTGTTCAATTCATTTAAATGGACGTTCCATTTAAGGTTTGACTGAATTGAGAGACCTAAAACTTTTGATGTCTTAACATCAGTCAATGGTACACCGTTCATTTTCAATGGAGCACAGAATTGTTTATTTGAAATGGAAAACTGCATTAAAACCGTTTTCTTTACATTTACTATTAATTTATTTTGGAACCAATTTGAAACATCCGATATTGTACTATTTACGGTTTCTTTATTGCAAAGGATGTTCGTATCATCCGCAAAGAGAACCGATCTTCTGTTTTGAATCGCCGAGGGCATATCGTTTACATTAAGTAGGAACAGAATAGTGCCTAAAATTGAACCTTGAGGAACTCGACGTGCAATGGGCAAAGAGTTGGAAAGGTGCATACATAATATTCCATCAATCCAGTAAGGTATTTCCACTCTCTGAGATCGTTGTTTAAGGTACGAACATAACCAATCTAGAGCAATACCACGGATTCCATATGAAGGTAATTTTGAAAGTAAAATGTCATGATCAATGACGTCAAAAGCTTTTGAGAGATCTAAAAATAATCCAATAGGTGCCTCGTTTTGATCCAATGATGAAGCGACATCTTTAAGAAAAGAAAATATGTCTGTTTCCGTTGATTTTGATTTTCTAAATCCATATTGGTGATCTGAAAGCGCGTTGTGTTTACTGAGAAAGGTTTCCATTCGTACGTAAAAAAGTCTCTCTAATATTTTTGAAAAAACTGATAGAAGAGAAATAGGCTGATAATTTTGAATTTCATTTTCGTTGCCTTTTTTGAAGAGCTTTTAGCTGTTTTGAAAAACGTTCCAGGGCATAAGGATGCAGCTTAGGTGATTGTCTTTATTTCAGGAGCGAATCTGCTGATTTCTCCATTTCAACTGCGGTGTGTTGCAACTGTGTGATCAGATAGCACTCTTTGATTAGCTTAAAAAACTCTGTTGTGACAGACACGTTTGGGGGGGGGGGGGAGAAGTGTCTTAAAATTATAGATATCAAATGAAGACCAGTTCCTGAGAATACATTTGGTAGATGCAGTGTTGAATATTACTTCCCACTGTAAAACTCCAGTTCGAGTTTGTCACAAAACTCTGTGCAATATACTAAAGTTACACCAAGGCAATAGCATATATTGCAAGACAAAATGAAGTTCTCTAGACCCCTTGAAAACAAGCATGGCAAACACAACAGTTGTAAAAATAAGATTCCAGACAAAACAAAGGCACTAGTTAGATCACATATTGAATCATTACCAAACAGAAAGTCATTACTCGAGAGGACAAAGTGGGGAAATGTGTTTAAATCCAGAACTGAATGTATGAAAAATGTATAATTTGTTTTGTTAAAAATACCCTTACATTCTCTGCACATTGTATTTGTATAGAGGAATTTTTTATTTGGATTTTACCTTTCGATTTGGTGCTCCAAGGAGTGATTCTTGTGAAGATGCCAAATCCAAACATTCAACGGGAAAGTGAAATCCAAAACATGCAAGCAGATGGAGCATATATTAGTATTTAGCTAAAGATATTGAAATATTCCGAAAAAATAAGTGTTGTAACATTGTGTCAACGTGCAGCAGGTAAGAATAGAGAGAGGAAGAGAAAGTATAGGCAAACGTGGTGCAGGTGAAATATTCTTATGTATTTTGCACTACATTCATTAAACATTTCATCATTTGCAGCCAGGTGAGATCCAACATTTAATTTCGTGGTCTGATGGATGTGTAGGCCAAATCATCAACTGGCGTATGATGGCTGTCCTTCAGCATCTTGTTTTAGATAACTATTTCTCAACAGATGAACATAAATTCCTTGTAACAGAGGACAGTTTTCTTCCTTGAGACAGGGATTTCGCACTGATTGATAGCTATAAGAAATCAGGACAAGTATATGTACCAACTGATTGGATCTCTGTCATTGGCAATGCACATAAGAAATATTCTGTATCTGCGATGCAGAGTAAAGATTTCCAAGATTTGAGATGCATTGAAAATGCTTTAAAGTAGGGATAATTTAAAATTACAGAGAATGTGTGGCTTCAAATTTCAAGAGATGATCCCTACAGTTTACATGCCAGGAAAAGTCATAACATCCTACAACCATGGAAATTCATTCATTCAATGATAAAACTATCTAGAAGATTTTCAAAGGTTTCAGAATGTCATTTCATTCCCCAACATGTATTCAGGGCCACTTCCAATTTGTCCAGCCAAAAAGGCTGATTTGTTGAACTTGACCAGATACATTCCTGTTGCAGGAAATCCTACGAAAAGCTGACAGTGGCTTCAGAAGCTCGTTAATGTATTGGTTTTCTATCTGTATCTGTGTATACATAATAATTTGTTATTCAACTATACACATTTTTTTGCATTACTTTCAATTGAAATATAACAACATTGTATCCCACAATCAACATGTTGGTTACAACTTTGTTGCATCTCAACATTGTACATTTCGTCATGTTTATTCCAAGGGTATTGTTTAAAGAGGCACAACAGAATTTAGGCAAAAAGTATGTCTTTTGTAGACTAAAGTATTTCTCAAAAAAAATGGCTGGGGAACTCGCAGAAAAATTTTTGCTGTTTCTGTGAAGTTAGGGTTTTGTTGGTTGCAGTGTTATTGCGGGGAGCTATTCAATTGGTAAATTTTAGTTTTCCTTGGTCACTAAATATACCAAACATTTCGTTCAAAACACTTTTATTTTTTTATTATTGGGAATTTTTATATATTTTGCTTTAGCTTTTCTACAATGCATCTTTAGAAATGTTTCATTTGTAAAGATAATAATCCGTCAAAAATGTATATGATATTTTAGTCTGTACTATATTGTTGTAAAAAAACATATTTCTGTCGCAATTGTTTTCCCCATCACATTAATTATTTGAAAATTAAACAAAAATTCATTTAGGTCACATTTGACTCAGCTTACTGTATGTGTTCTCCCCCTGTTGTTACATAGCAGGATACACATGTACACTATTATTGAAAGAAAGGTCATGTCAAATTTTCCAGAGTGCATTCATCATTCAAATTTAATTAATATTAAGTCTGAAACAATAATAAGAATTTATAGAGTTTTAGGAGATTTAAGTGATTTTTTACTTAAGTTTTTAAGTGCCTATTTGCCTGCCTATTTTCCACCTTTTTAGTGCCAACATGTCCGAGCTCTACTTAGAACACTTGTTTACGTTCATCCGCGCCAGTTGAATGACCATTTCCTTGCAGGTTTTATACATTTGTCAAATAGTGGTTTATTGTGTGATGATTTGTTGGAAAAAACTGCTCGCTTTAAAAGGAAATTACGCTTTTCATCAATCAAGTTAGACTTATAAGTTGTTCAGAAATTTATAACTGTCAATTAGTAATTTATTGTAATTGACAAGTACAATAAATTGTTGCAATAAAAAGTCATTAAAAATTATTCTATTTACTGTATTTTGGAGTATTATTTAAATACTTATTTATGAAGTATTTAAATACTAAATTGAAAGTATTTTGCCCAACCTTGCTGGGTCGCCAGCGAACCTGGAATCCTTAAAAAACTGGGGGTAAATTCGCGATTTTTCGTTGTCTCTCGCTCTCGCTCTCTCTCTCTCTCTCTCTCGCTCTCTCGCTCTTGTGCGCTCTCTCTCTCTGCTCTCGCTCTCTCTCGCTCTCTCTCTCTCTCGCTCTCTCTTTCTCTCGCTCTCTCTCTCGCTCTCTCTCTCTCGCTCTCTCAATTTTTTTTTTTTTTTTTCGAATCCTGGTTTCTGTACTTACGTTTTTGTCGACTTAGATATTAAATGTGTCAACAGGGCAATTTTTGTACCACGTACCTGTTTTTAAATATGATGCGTTGGCAATAATAAAAAATCGATCAGTTTTAATTTTTTGATCTCATTTTTCCATTAGTAATTTAAATAATCTTATTGGGCATCGACTTCAGACTTCATGATTTTTAATGAGCCATTTCGTGTTGGTAATTTTTTTTATCTCCTACATGGCAAGTTTTGGAAAACAGTGAATTATAAGCAAGTCTGCAAGTAGGTTTTCCATGATTGTCTAGTTCTTCATGGAAGTAATGTATTAAACATCTTGAAGCTTCTCCCCCACGCCACGCCAATTCCGATGATACAATAAGAAAAAAATTATTTGTTATCCGTCAGGAGATTTTTCGTCGCACAAATCTATCATAGATTTATATTCTTCTGACGCGGCAGCACTAACCTTTCGTTTTTCTGGAAGTTTCTGTAGTTGTTTCATCTTGGCGTTTCTTGCTTCTATCGCAGTTTTAAATTCTTCGTCTACAAAACAATTCACATTTATGTTATATTTACTATAATATTTTTCTTGAATTATTTTGGCTGCGACATTCCACATTGTTTTATCTGTGTACTCCTTGCATTCTTCTCCATCAGATTTTCTCATATTGCATGCCCATATCTTTTAAGATTAGAGAAATCTCCTTCTTCGACGTTTCGATTGTAAGACATCCGCTGGCATCGCAAAACGATTCAAAAGTATTCCACATCCATTTTCTATTCCTTAGTGAATTTCTAGGCTGGGTCTCGCGGAGGAGAGAGTCAATATAGTCGTTCGATGATTCGCCAAATTTTGCTGCCATGGTTTGGTAAATGCCGGGCGCTTCATGTAAAGCTACCCCCTAGTTTTAAAGAATGTTTTTCAATTTCTCTAAAGGTCAGCTAGGGCCAGATGAACAGGCGTTTCTTAAATTTGGAAAGATTCTATGCACGATTAAAGCGCTAGTTATGTTTACAGACGGACGGTCAGGACGTTTTCTTCCAATTGTTTTTCGGTATCGTACACAAAACAGGGATTCTGGCTACATCTTGTGTTACAGAATTTTTTTTTTTCTTCTTAATTTAGCAATCGGGATCTTTTCCTTATAAGAACCCGGCAATGAAATTTAATGTTCAAAATGCGCTTTTTGCTTTTTTTTTTTTTTGCATTACCGAACTTTCTCTATACTACGTATAATATTCCGTATGCACATATGTATACTAGAAAATAGCCAGAGGTGAGACAGAATGGCACAGAACTTCTCATAATAAAGTTTTCTAATTTCCTTCTTGCGAACTGGCTATACGGTGTTGCCCTAATATTTTGCATGCTGCCATCTACCGTCGCCCAATGTACATTTTTTTGGACATTTTCTCTCAACTTTTTCCTTTCCGAATAGTTCAACCGAAATATTACTTAAAGAATATTAAAGATGAGTAAAGCCTCATCCGAATTAGAAATTTTCATTTAAACTTTTGAAGCCGTTTTTAGAAAATGGCGATTAAGTATTACTGTATATGCAAAATTTGAAGCTCTTTCACAGGAATCTATTGAGTTTTCGAAAAACTTCATTTGAAGTCATTTGATGCGCTTTCAACACGCAAATGTAATAATGTACACAATTCGATGGAAATGTGCATATTAACGACGTGAGAGATATTTTAAAAAGATTACATTTGTGTAATTTTTGAAAAAACAAAGAATACCCCAAAATGAACTTTGTCATATTAAACAATGCAATTAGCGCTATCCATTGGAAAAAAATTGAAGCAATTTTTGAGAAAATGGCGTTTGAGCGTTTTTCAAATGCGGAATTTTTAGCTAATTTTAACGGGAAATTGTTGAGTTTTTGAGAAACGTATGACATTATTTAAAGCACATGTACTCATAAGTATAATTACGTAAGGAAATCACCTCCAATGTAAATATTACCGTCGTGAAAGGCGTGTCAAAAAATTACATTTTCGTAATTTTTGAAAAAACAAAAGATTTAAGTGGCGTTTATGTCATCGGATAAGGTGCATTTGGCCCTACATCGACCAAACATTTGAAGAAAAAATTTGCAGCTGTTGAGAAAATCTTTTTGTCATTTTTTAAAATTGCAAATTTTGCACAAAGGCTACTAAATTTTTTAAAAAAATGTGCATGACTTAAATGAAAGAACTATTTATGGACAACAAATTTAATTTGAAGGAAACATCTCTATCTTCAATTTTATAGTTGCGGGAAGACGCCGAAAAGAATTTCAAAGTTTTGCAATTTTCGAAAATTCAGAGTTAACCGTGAAATGGGACATATGACACCTTAATAAGTGTATTTTACTCTATTCATACAAGAAATTTAAAGAAAAAATTTTGAGCCGTTTTTTAGAAACCTTTTGAAAATGTCCGCGGGTCTTTATGTAAAGTACCTCGTAATTTAAAAGAATGTTTTTAAAATCCAAAGCTTCAAATAGAGCCAGATAGACAGGGGTTTTCTTCAGTGTGGAAAAGATCGTACGTGTCGTTGAGGCGCTAGTAGTGTTCACAGACGTTTTGGAAAAAGAAAAGAAAAAAATTCAATATCTGGGAACCTCATAACGTGTATTTCCGTTGAAACCTCGAAATAGATTTTCCGCAGTATTTCATAACGGTCTCTATATTATGTATATTACGCTGTATGTACGAGGTGCCACAGAATGGCACAGACTTTCCCGTAGCAATTTTTTCTAGTTTCCTTGGCGTGGACTGGCGTTATGTTCTTCCTTCATTCTCTAGCCAGCTGCCATCTATCGTCAACGAAAGTACATTTTAGTGACGTTTTCTTAACTTCTCGGTAACTTCATAGTATAACCGAAATATTACTTCAAGAATATTAAAGAAGAGTAAAATCTCGTCCAAAATAGAAATTTTCATTGAAAATGTTGTAGCCATTTTAAAGCAAATGGCGATTAAGCATTACTGTAACTGGTTTTCATGTAAAGTACCCCCAAATTTTAAAGATTGTTTTTCAAAATTTCAAAGCTTCGACTAGAGCCAGATGAACAGGGGTTTCTTGTTCACATATGACAGACAGGCGGACGAAGAGACGGACGGACGTTTTAAAAAAAAACTACTTTTTCGATATTAGGGGACCCCAAAACGTGTATTTGCGTTCAAATCTCGAAAACGATTTTCTGCAGCATTACATAACTTTCTCTACACTAAGTATATTACTCCCGTATGTACGTATGTATACGAGAAAGTAAAAAGTGTTGTAATGTGGCAAACAACGTAAAATTTAATTTTTTTGACTGAGGAAACCGGGAAAAAGTCTGTATTTCAAGAAGCCAGCATAGAGAAAGTTATGTATTGCTGCGACAAAAAACAGCGATTTTTCATATGGGAAACTTATTGTGGAGCCTGAAACAGGAAAAACTGACAAATTCTTTTGTAATGTGTATTGTACTAAACCGTACGGGATTTTCTCTGGCTGGTTCCCAATTTCATCCCAAGCTCATCCCAATTTCTCTCCTATACCCTCCATGTGCCGATAACATTCAGTCCAAACACATCCATTACCCTTCCCTCTACTTCCCGCTAAGAAAGCAGCCGCCTCTAACATGGAGACAACTATCAAAGCACTATAGCAACAAATCGATAGAAACATCGATGAAAAAGCTAGAAACAATGGTAGAAAGATCTTTCCACCGTGCTAGAAACGAATCGATCAAATTTCAGTACATTGAATTCTGATTGGCTGAGGGGAAACTTACGTTGTAGCTTACGTTCGTCATTGTAAATGGTGAACGAATTTTTACGTGTAAATTTTACGTCTAAGTTTACAATATTACGTTACGTTTAAGTTTGCATTGTGAATGAGGCCTTAGAATACCCGTGTAACTCCAAGATTCCTCCTGAGAACTCTATTCAGGAGCTGGAGTATAAACTCGACTCCGCGCCCGCCCAGAGCGCGTAGATGCGATGCAGAAATACCATTTGGACCACGAGCTTTTTTTTGTATTTAAAGCTCTCAGCTCCGCTTTGAAGTCCCTCCCCGTCACGTACCGAAGAGAGAGGAGCTGGCAGGCCAACAGCATAGTTGCTGGCTGTGCGCACCAATGGCCCACCACCTGTTACCGTGACGACCAATGGTGGCGCGGCGGCGCCCGTTTTGAACGCACGGAACTGTGCGCAGCTCGAGCGACTTCGACCGGGAGCGGTAGCTCAGTGAATCATTTGATGTCACTGCAGCGCCTCTGACCTAGGTTCGAGTCCTGATGGCGGCAGGATTTTCGACACTAGCTTTTCAGTTAGGTCGAATTCAGTCGCTGTCTGGAGAAGACTTCTAGCGGCCGGCTGCTCTGATCGGTAGTTTTCCGTGGTTTCTCCGATCAGCACCAGGCGAATGCCGGAGAAGTACCCTATCAAACGGGCCATGGACTGCGTGCGCTCTTTCCTTCCTCTTCCTTGTCCTATCCTCTCCCCTTACACACATACACACACCTACACTAACATGCACTACACTACCACATATTCCGGGAAATCGGTGGGGAGCTTAGAGCGTGTCCCGGCTGGGACGGTGCCCCGGTGGTGGGAGAGTCCTGGTTATCTGATCTCGCCGTCCAGCGGGAGATCATCGCCCCCCCCCCAAGAAAAAAACATGCACTACACTTATGGGACTGATGACCAAAGTAGTTGACGCGCCCCGGAAACACGAAAAAGCAATCAATCAATCGAGCGCCTTCGCAAAGATTTCACTCTTTGCCGCGTCGTCCAAGGCGTAGATGGTCGAGCACTGGGCGCTCCCGTCCCGACGTTGCTTTTGATCGTGCTGTTTACTCCCGGTTTACGGCTCAGCGCACGAGAGAGATCCCAAATGCGCCTCTCATAAAGATTGCGCTTAGAAATGGTTTCAGACCAATGAGCATCTCTCTCATCACGTAGGGATGAACGGAATAATCCGCGCGCCCGCTGTCAACGGGATTGCCGTAGCGGCGATGAACTTACACAGTTCTGCGCGGATCTCTGAAGATCCTTCTTCGCTCATCTGTGAGCTCAGGGCGAGAATTCTCTACTCGCGTGACAGTTGAATTTTGCTTGAAAACCGATTTCAACGTTACAGTGAAATGAAACACTGCTTCCTCGATCTCAGCTTCCTTAACTAGTGGTTTCTGTTGGAGCTGACAATTCAGCTGAGTTGCGAAACCTGCCCAGTCTGTCACTCGTGGTTCGAAAGTTAGCTTGGCGTTTCGCTACAAGGGACGCCACTACACATATTACTGGATTATGATGGGAATCCATGGATTCACCATGTTAGATTCCTGATCATGAACATGCTATTGTGAAATTATTTTTAACTGTTATGCCGATACCTGTTATTGACCCCACAGGGGGGACGTGTCTGCATAGATGCTATCCGAATTTTCGAAAATTGCAAATTTAGAAAGAATGCGTGAAAGTATGAACACAATTAGTTTTAGTAGTCACTATTACACTTTGGCAAGGTGTTTTGTATATTGGTTACAATTGTAATTTGGTTACTTTATAATGTCTGAAATCATTTTAAACCATTAGAATAATATCGTGAAATATGCTCTTTTAATAGCCTTCCTCCGAATTGAAGTACGTAAGATTAATTAAAATGTTTTTCTTTTTTAGTTTCTCCTTAAGATGTGGGGCAATCAGCTTAATAGTCGTTCTGCTGCTGAGAAAATGACTGTCAAAGGAAAACTGGCGTGTGCAACCTATACACAGACTCAGGTTTATTTGAAACCTTTAGTACGGAAATTGAAAACAAAATCTGTTCCTGAAGATATTGCAGAATCTCTTACAGAAATAACAAGTTTTATGTTGGACCGAGATTACATAAAGGTACTGTATTAGGCCCTCCTTGAAATATTTATTATAAGTATAAAAATATGTATTTAAACATTGGATTTATTCATTTTTTTGCAGGCCAGTGATGCATATCTACAAATGGCAATTGGCAATGCTCCGTGGCCCATTGGTGTCACTATGGTTGGTATTCACGCACGAACAGGGCGAGAAAAAATTTTTTCAAAGAATGTTGCTCATGTAATGAATGATGAAACTCAAAGAAAATATCTTCAAGGTTTAAAAAGACTAATGACTAAGTGCCAACAGTACTTTCCCACGGATCCATCGAAGTGTGTTGAATACACTAAACTTGAACATTTAACATAAAAAAGCAATTGTATATGTATGTTCTTTGTAAATAAAAATATTGTGTTTCTATTTGGCTTTATCACTGAAAAATAAAATTATATTTAAATATTGCAGGCTATAGGAGATGATTTTACCTCGTCAGATTTGTGTGACAGTACAGCTATAATCCCTAATATAACACTCAAGAGATAGAGGGTTGGGTAGGGTATTGGAGAAATATTAGCTGTTGTGTTGGGTTGTATGAATTTACTAAAATTTTACCCGCATATTTTTACCTCCCTCCTCTTCCAACAAGTGACTGCAAGCAACATCAGAGTGTAATGTTTATTGTTGGTTGTCAGTTTGTTGTAATGTTTTTTGTTCCTTTCACTTTCTCTCACTAACGTAAGAAGAGAAAGTATTGTAATCGTGCGCCGGAAAATTGCGAACTTTCGACAAAAAACTCTTATTTCCGAGTTCTAGTAACGAAAAAGTGGATAAACCCAGTTGCTAAATATAGAAAAAAATCCTCTAACACATGGTATCGCCAGAATCTATGAATTGTGCGTCCTTCATACCGAAAAAGATGTTTGACGGCAAAACGTCTGCCTGTGCACAACGATAGCGCATAAACCGATAAGCCGGTATTCTCCAAAATTGGTATTCCCAATCGTTCTGGTTGATGTCTACATTAAGCCTCTCGGACATTTTCAAATTTTAAAAAAATGGCTCCAATTTTTTTGTTTAAATTTTGTTATTGAATAGTTCGAAGGACGTTTAAGAGATTGGTGCGTTGAAACGTAAGATTTCTTTCTAAAAAGCAGCGCCAAATATTTTCTTTAAATTTCCTTCACATCTGTAATAAGAGACGGTAAAAAATATGCTGCTAGTCCCGTTTTCGGATATCGCTTGGTTTTTCGAAATTTAAAAAAAAATTAAACTACAAAATTGAAAAAACTAGTATTTGTGTAATTTCTGCTTGAAATTAATTAAATACCAACGTCGGGCCACGAGAAAAATTGAGTGAATGATAATTTTGAGGCTGCAAAATAGCTTCAACAGAGTTTTGGGAGAACCAGAGAATGATGGATTGGGTTGCCCACAAAGCATGGTCAAAACATTTTTTTAAGTAGAATATAACTTAGTGTAGGGATCACAGAATTTTGAAAATGTGCACACAATTCACTTTTCCCCATAGCACGTCATACGCAGTTTGAACTGTTTTTTGACGTTAAATAAATAAATATCCCAGCATGCCACAAGGGAAAATTCTGAAAGAATTATTTAAGAACTATTAGTTTATCTCAGCGTAAAAAATTGTTGAAAATTAAACTTAATGTTACCTTGTCAATGTTTCCATAGGGGAACAGAAAATTGTTCTCTTTTGTAACTCGTGCGTAATATAATTTCATCTCACTTTCAGCTTTACGCGCCAAACAACACGCTCTTTTCACAGAATATACAACAGCTGTAAGGCCGCCCCCGCTACCAACAGTCAAAAAATGTAATTTCTTCAAGGCAGCCAAGATGTGAATGACTACGCCTTTTTACTGACGAGGCGATGTTTTGTGCAAACGCTGGGCTGAAAAATTCTCCAACAATTGCCTCTCGTGGCGTCATGTGAAGAGACGATTAGTATTTCTTAGAAGGCCGACAATGAGGGCGTGCTTGCGCGCCAATAACTCTCAGCTGGGGTCGCAATACCAACCCTACATAATTAAATTAATAGTCAGTAGCACATATACGTGCATCTTAACAGTTTTTTACTCGAGCGAGGCGAGTCGCCGCGAAACTGTTTCTGCCGCCTTTTCAAATAATGCAATTCATTGGGAAAGACGTTGGATTCTCGGAACGTTGACAGCGTACCACTGACTCCACTGCGTCTCCAGTATTTGGCGCGATCTCGCGAGCGTCCATGAAAGCAGTTTCTTTCAAAGCAGTTTGTCCTTCCAAAAAGTTTCATACGAAAGACGCCTTTCATTTTCTCTCTGGAAGTCAACCCGCCGTTTTTAGAGAAAAGTTTAACACGGGACGTTTGCTGTTAATTATCGCCAAGGAATAGTTATAAATGATAAGATTTCAAAGTACGGCGCCAAATTTGAATTAATTTTGGCCGCCTATGTGCCAACATGAAAAATATTAATTTAATTTTAATTATAATTTACTATTGGAAATACCGACATTAATTATATTTTAACTTTCTCGCGTTTTTACCTTTTACTCAATTTGTATTCTCAATGTATTGATATATTTCTTTTTAAGCAATCCCCAAAGCTTAATTGAAATTTCCGCAACAATACCACATCGATATCTGAGAAGCTGGTTGTTGTTGAACGTGAAGATGGTGGCGGTGATAAGATACAGCTGTTTTATGCAGTGGAACTAGTGGTGGTGTAACTTCTAGGTCGAGAGCCAATATTTCCGTTTGCGATGAATTTCATTACAGTTCTTTTTTATAAATTACTCCTCAGAATACCCGATGAGGTATGTTATATACCATGTAATATCATCTGATTCCTAAAAAATTGCATATTGAATAAAAGAAAAAGATACATTAGCCGTATAACATACTGAATAATTTAACGAAAACTATGCCCGCGAAAGTTTTTCCATAAAATCCTGTACTAAGTTAAACTTCTTTTATTAAAAAATTAGGCCTGTAAGGGCCAAGTTGTTTCTTATCGCCTTGAAGAGCAAAGATTTTCCTTTCATTTTTAGTATTTTTTGTGTGTACTTCACCGTGGTCGATCTAACAAACATACCATCGTAAATTTTATTTTCCTGCACTTCGTTTGAGGCGGTGTCAATTTATAAAAAGGCGGTAATAAATTAGCTTAACACTAGAACGACCGACGTAATTTTGACAGCTACAACATATTCAAATAATGTTATTCTATTAAAATGAACGGTAGGTAATTGTAATTGACTTTGAATGTATTATGTAAAGTAAATGAGAAAGTTTCGAAAATATTCATCCACTCGAAAATATTATATTGATCGACTTATTTTAAACGCTCGATAGCCGTCAAATTGACTGCTTCTCAATACCTGCTAAACTCAGGGTTTCCAGATGTGTTGCGATCTCTTTCCCCACCACTTCTACGGAATTTCCCCAAAATACTCTCCAATGAAACAAACTTCAAATTTAAAACCAAATAACCTCACCAATAAAACAAAATTCCCCAAATTTAAAACCAAAAATATTCACCAAATTATGGATCAACGACATGAGCTGTCCCCGACGATTCCATTGACTGCCCCCTTAAATTCAAATTAACCAATCGTCTTTTTCTGAGTTACTCGAAGTCGTATTAGTGTCTTCGGTTATCTCATATTTTTCTTTCTCGATGCCTGTCGTTCATTTTTCTCTTTTTGATACATAAAAATGAGAGAGAATAACGTCTCATGTTTCTTTTTTATTCGTAATAATTTAAGAGAATAATATTTCTATCTCGACTCAGAATGAAAAATAATTTCCCCAAACATTTCCCTGTCCATTTGTGATTCTCCATTCTTTCCCCACATCAAAATATGTTTATCGTATCTGAAGTGTTCATTTTAGCAGTCGGTGATGAAATGAAACGCTATCGGAATATTTGTCCGACGAAAGGCAACTCACGAGAGAGCAGCCAGAAGTTTTGTAATTATTTTGATGTCAATTGCATATTAGCCAAACGAATACACATAGTTTTCACAACTCTGCACTGGTAACAGTGTGTTTCTCGCTTGGTTGAATTGGACGTTTTCAAATAATAGCTGAGGTGTTAGTAGCGCAGAAAATGCAATATTTCAATATTACGTAGCTGCTTCCACAAGAAGTATGTGCTGTTGTAGCTCCACTAGTTTCTCTACTCTGTCTTCATATTTCGTGACTTCACTCGTCTTTTCTAAACAGTGCAAGTGGACCTGCTGAGTAGAGCTTGGAATACTACGGAGTACCGTAAAACTCAGTATTAATCAGGCTTGAGCGCTTCGTGAAGAATTAGCCAATTTTCAAGAAATGCCTGCCTATACTAATAACTTAGTAAGTTAAAAAGTGCACATAAAAATTATGAATAATGGATATTCTTTATTCTAAAAAAATAGTTTCGCCTGTGTGTAAGGATGCTGTTTTGAAAGCTGCGTCTTAGTTCTTAAATGCATGAATGCTGCATTTGTTTATAATGTGCAATATCAGTTACAGTCACCCCCGAGAGGAATTTGAAATTACATTATATTTCATTTCTGAGAAACAGACGAGAGCAGTATGCTTTGTGAACATCATAGTGGAATCAGCCGGCGTCGCTAGCCGAATTACTCCGTGTAATCACGGAGGTTAAGCAACTCAATGCACCGTGGGTTCCTGGATGGATGACCGTCTGGGAACCCCGGGATCTAACAGCGCAGAGCCCCTTGCCGAAGGGATAAAAGGCGATGACTAGGTCAAAGGAGAATTACTCCACTCAACGCCTTGGCAATAAATAGAAATGTTACGAATTAACGTAACACATAAAAATTACATCCTTACATCATGGAAAAATTTCTACGACTTCCAGATATTTCTAAAAGGAGAATATGACGTAGATGGTACTTCTCTCCGATACGTCACAGTTTTGGCAGTTCTTTGACCAAATCAAATTACCCACTAGAGATTAACTCTTATGGCAAAAATAAATTTACAACAAAAACAACTTATTATTTTCACAATTTTTTCGTGCTTTAGGCACATTGAACTGTAGAAGTTTCAAAATTAAGTTCGAATAAGTACACGAGTTGAAAATAGAAACAAATGATCGGAGCAAAGGAACGCTAGGACAACCGTCTAGCAAATCCAGTAGCTCTATTTCAAGGAGTTACCCCACGTGTATTCTCGGGGCTCTCTACATAACAACCTCTGGGATCTTCAGAAGAACCAGAGTAAGTTTTCAAAAAACGTTTTCCCATATTGAATCATACTGTGAGTAATGCATGCTGCCTTGGCAAAGTTCTTAGCCTTATGAAGCTGTTTGTATCAAACGTATTGGCTTCATGTTCTTCTTTGCTTGTAAACCAAAACAAAATTCCTGTGACATTAGTCTGCCCATTTGAAGACTTTTTGGCATTCACGATTTGAACTCCTTGAATGTTGACGTACCCAGCAAACCTTTCAATTGCCCCCCCCCCTTCCCGCTACTTCGTCAGAGAGGACTTTGCTGTCACTTGCAGTGAAAAAGTTATTCAGCTAATATTTGAAAATCGGTCTTATGATGCAACAAATTCATGAATTTGTTATTCTTGTCCCGACGTCTGGTGTGTCACATTCAATTTTATTAATTTTAGAAAATATCTAGAGTTATCAATTTAAGCTAGAGAGTCTGTTCCTGGGCACTGTTCGGAGCGTGATCTTCTGTTCCCTGCAGCACATATTACTTTTGTGATTGAGTTTCCTCACTTTCTGCCTGTCTTAATAGTATGACCCGTCGAGATGAGTCGATCCATGTCTGGACGGGGGATGCAGAGAATGATATCATGCGTTCCTTTCTCCTCTTTCCTGTTCTCCATTTCATATCACCATTGTTCTTTTATCACCGGTTTCCTTCATTGGCCTCTGTATGCTCAACACCCACCCTGGTGTTTGCAGTGCAAGGCGATCCATGTCGAAAGGAATGTGTGACCTTGGGGTTGATGGATCTGTGCGTGCTCACTCGTACACCGGTTTGACGTTGGCACCTTGGAGTAGACTTCATTTAACTGTTCGTTGTGGAGACCTGGTCACTGCATGTAGCTATGTAATGCGTGTCCCAAAAACTTTTTGGCGTCTTCTAGACGGGCAGTCGAGAGCTAACCCACTTTTGATCAATGGGCTCAGACTAATAAGTCTTTGACTGCGGGGCAGCGCTGTGTCATTTCCCCAAACTATGTCCATGTCAATCCTTGCATCCCAGTGGGGTATCCCTTTGTTGGACAACGAAGTTCGTTGAGGTTTGAGTGTTCGTTTAAAATTCGTAATGTTTGTCTTGGTTATAGCAAGAAAATCAGATGAAATTATATTTTCAGCTAACCTGCAACAAGTAATGAAAGCACTTAAAACACACCCAGCACAGTCAAATCGCTAAAAAATAGTAGATAATCACAAAATATTAAGAGCACAACCAGATGCGTCCGTCTCGTAAGATGGCGTCAACCAGTCCTCAAAGTTTTCAGAAAGAGTTTCTAAGGCAATTGAATGGTCTGGTAAAAAGGGATTCTTAGAATATTGTGATTGGGAAGAAACATCAAGGTTTTCGAAACTTATGAGTGATTGGTTTGATATTAATGCCAAAAGTAAATTCGGAACTCATCCAGGACTCAATGCATTTGATGGAAAATCAACTAACAACTCTACAGGAAGTCACTGACACAGTATCAAAAATGAAAGTTAGAAATCACCATTCATTAATACCTTTCCAAAGGGGGATTTTGATAAATAATATAGCGTTGGTTGAACTGTTTTTTATCAGAAAATACAAAATAACAACAAAAATAAATAACTTCAACTAGAGCCAGATTGACAAGGGTTTCTTCAATTAGGAAAAAAGTCGTACGCATGTTTTAGACGCTAGTAGTGTTCACAGGCGGACGGACGGATGGACAGACAGACCGACGGACGGACAAGTGTTTTTAAAAATTAACCTTTTTTTGGTATCAGGGGACCGAAAAACGTTATTTCCGTTGAAATCTCGAAATCGATTTTCCGCAGCATTACATAACTTTTTTCACACTACATATATTACTCCGTAAATATGTATGTACACGGGAAACTAACTGGAAATGCTGTAGAATTGCACAGACTTTCTCGTAGTGAAGTTTTCTAATTTTCTTTGCGTGAACTGGTACTGTACGGTCTTGCCCCTCCTTCTTGTCAGCAGTCATCTATCGCCGCCCGAAGTACATTTTTTTGAAAATTTTGCAATTTTTCGGTTTCCTAATACTATAACTGAAATATTACTTTACGACTATTAAAGATGATCAAAACCAAAGAATTATTGATAGTAGACAGTGATGTTATTAATCAAGGTTAAAAAAAAGACACCGCAACATTTCTGTGGAATGGATCGACTATACCACGGCCTTCGACTCGATACCTCTTTCGTGGCGTTTGTATATCCTTCGCCTCGTTAAAGTAAATGCCCCGTACGTGAACCTAACACTGCACGGCAACTTGGCGTACTAAGATAAAAGTCTCAATTTCTAGAGGCGCCACCAAGGAACTGAGGATCAAACGAGGAAGTTTCCAGGGAGATAGTCGTAGTCCCTTATGGTTCTCCCTCGCAGAATGCTAAACCCTCTCAGCAGAATGTTAAGAGATTCGGGGATGGGATATGAAATCACCAAAAATCTCCATATCCTCATTAATCATCAGTTCTACATCTCAAGTTATACGCCAGAGATAAGCACCAGCTTTCCTCATTGCTTGAACTTGAAAAGACCTTTAGCGATTCTATTTGCATAGAGTTTGGCATTGATAAATGCGCTGCAGTGCACGTGAAAAGGGGAAAACCCTTGACCCGGACAAACTCATCCTGATATGTGGCACCAATATTCAAGAACTTGGACAAGAGGATTCCTATAAATATTTAGGCATGCATCAACTTTTGAGTACAAGAGAAGCAAAGATGAGGCATGATATTCAAAGTAAAGTCTTGCAGAGTCGCATAAATTTGTAAAACTCTTTTAAATGGAAAGAACCTCATATTAATAAAAGAACTTAATTATGCACATCAAATTTGCATTTGAAGAAAAAAAATCTATCTTCAATTACATAATTGTAGGAAGACGCCGAAAAAAAATTAAAAGTTTTCAATTTAAAAAAATTGCGAAATTTCGCAATACCGTAAACCCAGTCCACGCCAAGGAAACTTGAAAACTTTACTACGAGAAAGTCTGTGCCTTTTTATAGCATCACTAGTTTCATATGTTTTGCTTATTTCACTAGTTTCACGGGGTTCTCACGGCTAAACCGTTAATCGGAGAGAAAAAGCATAATGACATTAAATGTAGGTAATTATATTTCTTTCATTTCATTTAGGACCATTATTTACGAAAAATGGATTGTTTATGATTTCTTGAAAAAATCCCTACTGAAAAAGTAGTGATTTTTTTCACATATTTTGCAAAAGAAATATGTTTCGGAGTAAAATTTTTGTTGGCAAGCCTGACATTCGTGTTCAGCGACCCAAAAAACATAGAAACCAAATATTAAAACCATTAAAACTTTCCGCTATTAGACCTGTTTGAGCAACATTTGATTGGACGGATACTGTGTACGAACTGGACTGTCTATACGGGTGTACATATTACGCTTTCTTGATATATATTTATATACGAAAACAAAACAACAACAACAAATTGTTATTCATCGGACCAAAGAATATAGAATCTCTTAGAAAGTATCAACGGTTGGTGTACATTCATGGCATTATGGTGGGTTTTGTGTGGTGTGTATTTTAGGTTACCTATCTTTCATTGCTTGCAATGAAGTTTAGAAGTGTGTGTTAAAATTTTGGTGATTTTATTTCCCCAATGCTAATGGATGGATAATGGAGAAGAGAAAAAGAAATGTGCTTCCTTCAAAGTGTGTAATTTTTGTGTGATTGAAATGTCTTTTGAAACGGAGGAGAAACTTAGTTCCCTCGATTGCAAATAATATAAAATAGGTTATTCATAGTATTATTGGACTTATTAATTTTGAATACAATGGCTCACACAGTCAGAATTCCGATATACGGACGACGACCACCGTGTGCTACTAGTTCTCGGATAGACGACTGGCACCAACGATTGCGTGTCCTGAGACTTGAGCGTTTGCGAAAACCGGAGAAACCAGAAGATTTTGTGGTCTATGAAGATTCGGATGACGAAGAAGAGAATTTAGCTGCAGAGACACAAGTTCTTAGGACGTCTTACAATTTTGTTGATTATGTTCGGTGCCGTGAAATGGGCGGCAGGGAACCCAGTTGGGTTGGTTCAGATTTTGGATCTCGTCATATTCTCACTCATGAAATGTTCAAAGAATATTCCGTTTCTCTCAGCAACATGAATAAAGTATTTTGTTCTCAGTGGCTTAGTGATCGACAGGTTGTATTTGGAACAAAGTGCAATAAGGTAATTTTTCTTAGTCATTGTTTTATGCCATTTAATTTTATTCTTTTAGGGTGCTCGAAATATTATTTTAATGAGGTATTCAGAAATCAATTAGTTATGTATTGGATGTTGGAAATTTATTTCTCAAAGGGAGTGTTTCCTTCCAGCTTATGGTGTATGATGTAGTGACAGAAAGGTTAGATCAAATACCATCATTACAAGGAAGAAGAGATCCAGTTGCTGCCCCCCAAGAACAGCAGTGTGGGATTCATTCTGTTCAGATAAATCCATCTAAAACATTGCTTGCCACTGGAGCTAGAAATTCCAGTGAAATTGCAGTGTATCGTTTACCTACTCTTGATCCTGTGTGTGTAGGGGAGGTAAAGCAGTCTTCATTGCTTCTGATGGTAAACTGCAGTGAATAAAATTTACCAGAAAGTTATTGAATTTTTTTTTAGGGTGCACACAGAGATTGGGTGTTTGACATGTGTTGGTTAGATGATCAGTTTCTGGTATCTGGCTCAAGAGATACGAGAATGGCATTGTGGAGAATTCAAGAAGATGATCTAACCAATCGTGAGGATGTTCCATCATATAAACATATACAAGCCCTCTCTGTAAAAGATTGTAGATCAGCACAAAAAGTGAGAGCTGTTGCATTTAATAAAAGTTTCCAAGAAATAGCAGCATTGTCTCTTAATGGATATATTCATATATGGAATGCTGAAACATTTAAACAGGTAGTGGTCCTATTACATATTTATTTGAATAGTTTGTGGGATTCCAAGTATGTATAAAATCAATCTGCTTATCTCACAAGTGTCGATAATTGAGATGATTTGTTTGTATATTTCATTATACTTAATTTAATGATTTACTATAGATCAGTTTTTTTAAATATAATTTTGTTCAGTGGGTGCAATTAAAAAGTAATTTCTATTGTTTCTCATGTTATGTGTAATTTAGCTGTTGAGAATTGCGGTCTTACAATAGAAAATACTTACAAAATTGTAATACTAAAATTTCCACATTGTTTAATTTGTGTAATAATTCCATTTTGTCCTGTGGATTGCTATAACCCTGTTGACTTTCAATTTTTCAAAATAACTTGATTGTCATTAAATAGCATGTGTTTTGAAGAAGCATATTAGAAACATGAATTCATTTTGCAGAAACTATCACGAAAATTGCCATCGTGCCAAGAGAATGTCTGTCTTGCAGTACAGGACTCTGGAATGTATGCAGTTGGATGTAGATCTTACACACTCTTATTAGATGCTCGCACATTGCAAGCTGTTAAGAAGATTCCAACTAGATACAGTGGCTGTGGTATGAGATTTGAAGCTTATTTTTTTATCATATTGAATTAGTATCTGATGTTGTTTATCTAGTTCATTTATTAAGTTTTGTTATAATGATGTTATGTTTATTTCATGAAACTGTTTTGTGTAATTGTCATCATCTTATAATTACTAGAAAAAGGCAGAATTAAATCATAATTGTTCAGTATCCTTCAAAAAGCCTTCAAGAAAATTTTCTAAATTAGTTAATAAATTATGCCACTTTCTAATAATTGTGTTAATTTTGTGGTCAGAATTCATACATAATGTGAATGTTAGACCTTAAAGTTTTATAAATACATGGTAAGTTCCTTTAGCATTGATTGTTGTCTTCAATAATTTTCTTACTTACTTTTTATCTTTGTATTTTATCTTATTGTATTGCTTGTTTAGAACTATGAACTTGTACGTTTATTCAGATTATTGAAGTAATCTTTGACTAGATATCATTCATGATTGTAAAATGTTTTCTTCTATGGTTTTATTACAGGTATTCGTTCTGCAAGTTTCCAAGGCAATGTATTGACTATAGGAACTGGTGTTGGGATTCTGATGTTTTATGATTTACGTGCTGGAAAATATTTAGATTCTAGTATCAATTCTAGTCGAACTGTTGTCTTAAAAGCATCTAAAGGATGGGTGGTAAGTATAATGCAATTATCTGAATTTTGGGAATGGATAATATCAACTTACATTTGTACCAAACTTCTTTGTGCTTGACATTTGAGAAACACATGATGACATTGACCATGGTTTCCTAGTCACATGCAATAGCAGCAGCTTCCCAATGATTGTTGCCACAAACTTAAATGAATAAATCAATGAAGGGGGAGAGTGTCATACCAGCTGATTGCTCCTGCCATACATTTGTGATACACAGTATCAAAATTTCACCTTATTAAAAGTATCCAGACAGTATAGGTATTGGACAGAAAAATATCAAAATTACAGGATAGAACTTAAATATTTGCTTTAGATTGACCGCAAAAAATCGTGCAGCAGGCATGTGGCAAAGCCAGTTAAGTGTGCAATGGTGCCTCTGTCGAGGCTTAATTGTAAAGTGCAAAAAGGAGTGATATTGGGATTTGAAATATTTTCTTCCTTGTTAGTATGTATAAGTATGTTACTCTTGTTAAATAATCGCATTTTTGAAAAGTCAAATGTAATTAACATGGTTTTCTTAAACAAGTGAGGCATTTTTACCAATAGTTTTGAGTGGTGATAATTTACTAGATTGTCTGGTGCTGTGAATATTATGTACCCAACAATTTGTTATATATTAATCTCTGTGCTTTCCACTGCTTAGACATTTTTACCTTGTCCTAAACTTAATTAGGACTCTTATTTCGCCTATTTAGTCTGTCTTTAATTGTATATTTCGAAGGAATTAAGATCCACATTTTTTTAGACACAAATTTTGTAACTATTTATTTCATAAGCATGCAACAGTTTTGGGGATTGTTGTCCCAATTATCAGGCAAACCTATGAGAGCTCACAAAACAAATTGTTTGTAAAATAACATTATTATACAGGAACTCTGTTCACTGTATAATAAATAATGGTATTTTACAAACAATTTCTTTTGCGAGCTCTCATATCTGCCTGATGATGCCAACAAGAATCCACAAAACTGTTGCACGCTTACAAAATAAATTGTTACAAAATTTGCCAGTCTGTAAATATGGACCCTAATTCCTTCAAAATATATAATTAATTAGGACTCTTATTAATAACTCTTTTAGCTCTACAAAGGTCACTGAAAATTTTGGTTGCACATAAATGGAGATACTTCAAATGATTTTGGTTAAAGTAACTCGTGCTAGGTCAGTTCATGAATATATACAGTAATGTGAATCATTTCTGTATATATTATTTCCATTCATGTTCTATGAACACACTTTTATTATAGGTATGAACGTAATCTTCAAAGCTAGAGAACTTTTTTCGGCATATAAACATTTTATGGCTTGATAAGGGAAATACATAATCACTGTAGTCTAGGTGAAGACTGAAATAGTAAAAATGTATTTCACCTCTCTGGGCTGCTGGAATTGATTGGTCTGTGGCTTATGAGGGTGGATGCATTCATATCGTCCGATAGGTACTCCTGCACTTTCTGTATAGAACCATTTGTTAAGTTTTATTTGATTGGAAAACAGCAATTGCTGTCCTGTTCTCTTTGTGAACTCTTGTTTCTCAGTCAAAGTGAGATATACAAAATACAAAAGTAGTATTTCCCTGTTTGGTAGTGAAGTGTGTTCTCTCAGCTGTTTAATCTATCATAATGTTTGTATTCTTTAGCCCCTGGGTCAATTGGTCATTACATTGGCAATTAGTTAAATTATCAGAATTCTCAAAATAGGGTTGCCCGATATAGAGGAGGGTTCCTAAAAATGCTTTGCAAAGTGCTGAGGGGTGTGAGGCCTTAACAATTCACTTGTAATGCTCACAAAATCTTAATGTATGCATTACATTCCTAATGCATTGATTGTTACAACTTGAATGTCACAAGAACAGAAACAGTTGATGCGAAGTAAAAAAAAGACCATGTGAAACAATAGATTCTAACAATAGGCCTCAAAACTTCTGTAGTGACATTCAAAGTATGCTCCCAGTTTAGAACATTTTATTATTGTTGTACTGTGTTGTTGAACACAAATTTATTTTTATTCATAGTTTGTAATTCATACTTATGTTAATACACAATAACAAATTAAAAGACATTTAATGTAAGGTTAAGGGCCTCATTAATTAATTAGGGAGATATGTATAACAGTTGTGTATTTTAATTTGTTGCATCATTGCAACATGTCTCTTAACACTTTTTGGGCATTCAGCGTGTATGTACAAATTCTCCGTTTACTTTTTGTCCCATGTCGTAGTCAGTCAGTGCCTTTTATCGCTTCGGCCAGGGTCTTGGTGCTGTTAGAAACTGGGGTTCCCAGACAGTCACACGCCCAAGAAACCGTGGTGTCTCAAGTTGCTTAACTTCCATGATTTCTTGGAGTGCAGTTCAGTAATTCAGCTAATGACACTGCCTCGATGAAAATATTTCTCTCATTACATTGAAAAAAATTAAAACTTATTTGTTGTATTTGAGAAAGTTCTAGCAATCAAATACGACTTAGATTTAAAATGCAATGATCATTTAGAGAACAAATGTTTTGTAAATAGGGTATAATATTAGAAAATGGAAAGTTTTTGTTTTAACCCCTTCAGACCTGATTTTTATTTTCCCTTCGAGACTGTGGCAAAAAAGTTATCTTGTAAGACTTCATGACAGTTGATGAATCATTGATTCAAAGGAATTTTTCAAATTTGTTTCAAAGTTTCGAAATTGTTATGTACAACTTGTTTCAGATATAATACTTAAAAATAATGATATGTAATTATATCCAAGTTACAATGATGAATAGAAACATAACTTTTTTTCTTAGAATTTATTTAATATGAAGTTCAGGCTACTTATTTACTTTACTACTTATAATCTACAGTAAAATCTGCTGGAATCGATCGGATACAAAGAACGTTCCAGTTTAGGGAGGTTTCAGCTTTATGCAAGACTGTCCATTTTGTGATCTGGTTTTGATGTTTCTGCCCTGAAAGCAGTAAACTTCATGACTTTTATAATTATCAAAATCCATTAACATATAACGTATTTTTGGAAGGAATCATCAAAAATGAATATTAAACACTCTTCATTGACAGCTTCTTATTTTAGTTGAAAAATACACCTTCCTGGTTGTATTCAGACTGCTTGCTGACTTTCAGCACACAATGCCTCACAACCCAGTACTATGACTTTCTGATAAACTCACATGGCTTTGAGCAATGCTTATCTGTCTGAAGGGTTATGCTTTTCAACAGAAGGGAGACATGTGAATATGCATGAGAAGGGAAAGGGAAACCCTACACCTTCCCACGCTCAGAGTGAGGAGAGAGGTAATTCCCGACGCCTTGAGAGACAAGCAACCCCAAGGTTGAATTCTGCACTGACAGTTGAAACCCATCTCCATTGTCTGGCTGCCATGACTAAATTGCATGTCACAGGGATAGAGAATTTCAAACAAGCTTGCAGGACATTTATTTCATTAAGAACATCTTGCGTCTTCCAATTGCATTAAATTGACAGGTATTCCGTTATATAAAGATTTTTTTCCTTGCAGGACATGAAACACCGTTCCGTTTCCGCGTTGAAGAGTTTCCGTTTTATGCTGTGTAAAATGCCATTAAACTTTACAGGCCGGAGAAAATTTTTGGTTTAGGCAGGTTTCTGGCTTGCACAGGTTCCACTTTAGACAGATTTTACTGTATTATAATGCACAAAAATATTAAAACATTGTGATAAAACAATCAGCGATTAACAGACAAACTGAAATTGTTTATGAAGTTGGTATCTTGAGATATAGATGTTTTATATAGTATCGTAATAAACAAAATATTAGATAGAGAATATTTTTATCATCCATTATTCCCTAAATTTCATAGAAAATAAATTAAGAAACCACATGTATTTTGAGCATCCATTATGATACATGTAGTTTCTTATTTGGACTTCAATGAAATTTTGTGAAGCAATTTTTCATATGTGTGAGGCAAAGGTGAACTTCACATTTATTGCAATATAAATGTGAACTGCCTTAGCAGTTTTGCAATATTTGCATCTTGTTGCATCTTTCTTTTAGTCATAGTGAGGCGTATGGTCAGTTCTATCTTACTGTACTTCATCAGATGGCAATTTCTCTTGTTATGAGATGCTGTCAGAGATATTTTCAGTAAAGAGCTTGGTCTTCCCTCTTTTCTGTCACCTTTTTTCCAATATCTCAAATTTTTGTTTCATCGCCGTAATTTACAGGCTGTTGTTCTCTTGTGACGGTATCTTTTCCTAATACTATGATCATATTCATTATCGGACTTATTAATGGTGGAACATTTACCGCCTCATTGGTGCTATCAAGTTTATCAATATCTGATATATCACAATTCCCAAGGAAATCTAAAATAATTTCAGCATCTTTTTCATTTGAAGGATTCAGAGCAGAACCTGAATTCCAATATTTCTTGGTTTTGAAATGTGAACCTATGAACAAGAAATAATAGTAATGTGTAATGAAAATTTAATAAAATTATGAACCTAAAACATAAAATAAGGAATTTTACTTCATGGAATGAATTGCTAAATTAGAACCTATTGTACATGATGATGTACATCAATGTGAAAAATATATTATGTGACCTAAAATAATTAAAATGGTTTATTTATTTATCATTCTCAATGTTCGTGTTAATTTGAGTCCAATATTTGTTCATTTCACTGCAAATAAAAAAAAAAAAATGTTTACCTGATCACTTCTTCTCAATATCGATACTTTTCACAATATTGCTTCTCTTTTAACTCGTACTCTTCATATTCCATATTCAGTTCTTGTTTCTTCCATATTCAGACATGACTAAGGTAGGTAAAGATATAATCTTTTATCTCCAACAATTAGAATTCGTACAGACGTTTAGTAGAGGTTTGACAACGCTAAAAATATCATGTACATGGGGATGTATGCCAGGTCTGAAGGGGTATAAGTGTGAGTATATCAAATATTTCATATTGATTGTCAATTCAATTTAGTTTCCAGATGAGGAATACATTGATGGCTTTCAACACATCAAATACACTCCAGCTATATACACACATTGCTATGATTCGTCTGGCACAAGACTCTTCACTGCTGGTGGACCTCTTCCTGCAAATTTATATGGAAATTATGCTGGCCTATGGCAGTGACAAAATAATTGAGGAAAAGTATGTTACTTCAGAGGTACTATATTGAAAAGTATGAATCTGATAGCTCTTGTTTGTATGCTAATATTCATTGATGTGTTATGTTGTGTAAACTGTTTTTGACTACTATTTAATTATCAGAATAGCATAAAATGTCCCAGAATCTTCATAATGTGAATTACATTATCACTGCTAATTTTTCAATATATTTCTAGAAAAAATATCAAATCAATGTGCAGCCACTAGTAGTCATTTACCTTTTATGTACGTTTGAATATGTTGCCGCAACATATTACAGGAAAATATATCGAAAGGGTCCAACTAAGTATTTTTAAACTTCCAGAGAGTGGAAGTTGTTTTATGTACTACTGTTTACTTTTCATGTCACTTACGGTTATTCAAAAAATTATTGTACATAATGTTCTTATGATTGATAGTATTGCATAATTGTCTGATAAATGGATTTGTGTGTATGATGGTGTTATTGTAATCACTGGCAAAAGATCAGAATGAATCTTGTTAATAATTTTATGAGACATTTGTTGAAATTTTGTGGCACTTTTTAATTTCTTTTTTTACTTTTTCAGTGTTTGATTTTTTTAAAAAATTTGCTACACATTGGTAGAGGTGGTAATCATTTCTGTTTCCCTCTTTCCTATTTTATTTTTTTTTTTATTTTTTTTTTTTAATGTTTGTTTTTATCAGCCTTTGTATATAGTATGCAATATGTTGCATCTTCCATTTGTGTACAGCTATTGTTTTTATTTTTTATATTTTATTGTGCACTATAGTCATTAATTGTTAATTTAAATTTTTCATCTCCTAATGTCTTGAAGTGCATACAAATTTGGTGATGAATCAGCTCATTGTATATGATTTTTTGTATAAAGTATGGTTAGTCTAAAAATAATTTGCAGATGTAGAGAAGCATATTACTTTTCAAAATGCTATTTTTAATGTAGTTTTTAATTATTTTTAATGTAACAATGCTGGTCTTTGTAACTGATTCCTAGAAAAATCAATGTTTTGTGTTATTTTACCATGGATTAGGGCTAAGAATGGGGAACCTGTAAGGTTTTGTGTTGTTATTTTTGTTATTACGTATATCTTGTCATCTTTAGTAGTGAAATGTTCTGTTGTGTCAATGTTGGAGGATATGAAAAACTCATCTCCAGGATTTGGATGCTTATTCTATGTATTTGCTGAAAAATGAAACAAATAATGTATGGTAGTGATAATAGAAAGGTATCAGATATATTCAAAGGACTATTAGAAACTGCAAAATATTTATATGTAAATTATTTTGTTTTAACTCATTACACCTATTGAAACTTATGCTTTTTAGATTTTTCCTGATCTCGCTGTATGTGAATGAATGTAAGAATTGAAATTTAATGATTACATAAAAAATGTTAATGGTAAAAGACGATTTTTTTGTTTTGCATTTCTACATGTAAATTCTTATACCCAAATTCTACTTTCCTTTTCACCAACCGTACATTTAAATTCAACAGTTTTGTGTCTCTTGTGATCAATTTCATAATTATATATCAAACTTGGACTTTTGTTGAGTGGGATGGATGAATACTATTCAGAAATCCGTGGTAATTGAAATTAAAATTTATAAATTTAGTTATTTATTATAATGACTTGCAATGTGTTTTTATATGATTTTTTAAGACAACATTATGTATTTATCAACACTTAAAAGAAAAGAATAGATAGAGGGGGGGCTTTGCTTACGATTATACATATGTGTGAGTTGTAATCATATTTAAGTAATGTACAATCGTTACGGAAGTAAGGATTGTACATTACTTAAATACGATCATTAGTACTGATAAACTGTGAAAAGTGTCTACAACATTACATGGTGACAACTTATTTATAATTCAAATGCCTCGGATCTCAAAAAACTATAAAGATATGGACTGAAGTGCTTTTGTCTTGTTTTAGTTTCAACATAACTCAAGAACTTCTATATTAGATTCTTTTAATCATGCAACATTAACAATACTATTACTGATACTTACACAGTGTAATTGTACTAAATGTTTTCTAATGAAATTTGATGTTACATATTGCAGGAAAATCTGATTTTACATATTCCGTTTTTAGCGTTTTCCTTATATATTTATGTTGATATTTTGCAATTTCATTTTACAAATTTTTCCGGACGTACTCATGGCATACGTAATAATACTATGTTCAAGCTGGGAACTGAAATTAGTGCATTGCTGAACGCACGTAGTTTATAGACAGTGTTGAGCAATATATAAATACTTATATTTGTAATATGTATTTTTGTATTTAAAAACTGTATTTTTGAGTTTTTGAGCGTGTATTTTGGAGGTATATTTATATACATAAAATAGATGTATTTAAAAAAGAAATACTTCAAATACTGTAAATACAAATGAAAAAGATAACAAGGATAGTTTGTTTTTCTTTGATACTGCTAGTGAACAGGGACCGAAAAGGTATTGAATACCGATGAAATACTGGTAATTTTTCATACCTTTTTTAAATACCTTTATTCTTTTATACCGGTAAAATACCTCTATAGGACGTCTATACCGGTATGGATGTCCATGAAGGTTATACCGATATTTTCAATGAAAAACAATAGCTTGCCATTCAAACATTTTGACAAAATAAGTTACTTTAGTTAATAATATCTCACAAAATGTTTATTAATAACTTTCATAATTGTTACGTATTGTTTAAATTATTATTTTGTTTACATATTCGTTATGTATAATACTCGGTTATTAATAATTAAGGAAACGCGAATGATTCCACTAATTCTTATAGAGTAAATATAATCTCCACTTCGTCATTGCGCAATCTTCTCGCTCGCTGAAAACTGCTCATCGCCCTCTTCTTACGCTTGGGCATATCGAATTGCCCTAGTGTAGCACGCAGCCCGCCGAAGAACTCGGCGAGATGTCTGCAGAGGTCAGGAACGTCACGCTAGCAGAACAGCAGTGTGCCAGAGGTACGACCTTACTTCCAGGTCAGAAGGGAAAATTTGACGGTGAGACTTCAGCGCGTGCCCTGGCGGCGCTGGGCTTGGAAAGAAAGGAGCGCGAAATGAGCAAACATTCAAAACGTGACATGTCCTCTACTCCTTTTCGAGAAAAACGCAAAAAATGTTATAGCATGAAAATTATGCAAATATTTTATTTGTACTCCATTCTTGATTATGTAATAAGGATAGCTAAATTTATTAATATAAAATTTAAATATTCTATGTTTGGTTGAATTTTAGAGCGAGTTTCGTGTCGGATATGTCTCGTTTTGAATGAATGTGAAGGCCATGTCATGCTTTGATTGAATGACAGCTAGATATGTCTTGATTTGAATGAAAAATAAATTTTTATTTAAATTCATAAAAATATATTGGAAAAAACATTAATTTTCTTGCATCTTTTTTTGTGCAGCTTTTTGCACAAATTCATAATTGCAAATTTTATTAAAAATGTATATAATTTATTTGTTAGTAAAGTAAGAATATTCCAACTTAAAGAATTGTATACAAATCCAGTGACACGTTTGGCGAAAAAAGAGCGCCTTCATTTTTTCTCCTTTTATAAAAAAACAATTATTTTTGACATTTTAAAAATATACGAGCTGAATCACTTGAAACATAAAAAGCATCAACAGAATGAACGACACAAAATTTTGAACAAATGCATATACCATTTTCTTGAAAAACACTTGCTGACTGTAGCAACTAGTGAGAACCCGTCAAAATTTGACGGTGAGATCAGAGATAAATGTAAAATACTGTACCCAGACTAATGTTCACAATATATTGCATTGTTTGGATCTTGAGGGTATAACGAAGATATTCTGTGATGAGTTCCCAAAATTTTGAACACGTATGACCCATGACCAGATAACAATGCAATATCGGCACAAAAGATATAGCACTATTATACTGAAAGATATCATTTCTAAAGTTTTTTGATGTGTCATCTCCTATAAACAACTGTTTGATTTCTTCTGGCATATTGCTCGAAGGTATACTTATTTTCCCATTTAAGCAACACAGAGTAAATCGTTTGCAGAATTTCTCTCACATGGAAAGTACAAAGCAGAACAAAATTGACATTTCATAGACAATGACCCAATAGAAAACGAAATGACCTTACTATCACGACACTTACGCTGACTTTCTCTTTCCCTGCGTTCAGTTAATGTACGTTTGCGTCTTTTGGAGCGCGTGGACAACGATTCGGAATTCGACATAACCTGTAAACAACTTCACTAAAGTATTACAACCGAGCAAAACCCACTGTGCGAATGTTCTCTACAAAATTCACCACAGAAGCAAATACATGCAAACTGTCAACACCACAACGCAATTATTACACTGAAACAAAACCTTGATGAATTGTAAACAAATCTCAACAATCAAAACAAAACATCAAGCAGCGTGGACTCACATCTGTGGACTCATGTATATCGATTTTGAAACTGCCACCCTTTGGAAGAAAACAATTGACTATTGATAAGCGTACTATTAAAGAATGATTTAATTAATTAATTTACACCGTAAATGTTGGTGAATCAACACAAACAATATCTGATAACACATCTAGGGATCATATTCTTTCATTTAAAAGAAAAAAATACAACAATCGGTTCAGTAGAAGCTCTAAACGAAGCCATGACAGAATACCATATTTTTTTTAAACATATAGATAGATGTCAGGCTTCCTTACCTTACGGTTTGAAAGATTCATGATTCGTGACTTTTTTTCTTTTTGTTCTTTTTTGTTTTTTTAATTTTGTTCTTTTTTTCTTTTTCTTTTTTTCTTTTCGTTTTCTCAAACGCTCGGTAATGTCACTAACAGACACGTCCATTTCCACGGCTCAGAATTATTCGATGTAGGATAATATGTTCCTCTAACTGAACAGTAAATAGCGATATTGAAGCAAAATGTTTCACATACAGAAAGAACAATTTCATGTCTGTTTCGTGGCCAGTAGCTAACTGACTGATTCTGTATATTATGAAGTTGTAAAAATTTCAGATAATTGAACCGTTACTGCTATAAATATTGGAAGTGAGGATTAGACAAAATACCTGGAAAAGCTGCTCATTGTTTCTCTCGAGTGACCGGGAAAAATCCGCAGGCCCAAGGAACCCCAACCCATCGGGACTCAAAACAGGAAATCTGAGCCAATGCTTTCTAAAACCTAAAGTTTGGATATGCTTTTCTTTTTATACAACTTTTTTAATAATAGAAATCAAGTATATGCACCTTTCCCTCTAAATAAACGGTAAATGACTCATTTGCTACTAACATGGTAAGTAACAATAAAATCATAAAGAGAAGGATTGTGGACATGTCACATGTAGTTCATAAACATTATATAAATCAAAAGATGATTCTATAAGATAATTTCACTACAGTTATGGATGGAGTGGAGGGGAGTCAGATTAGAGAGTGCAAATTTTTGGCTGATCTCACACGGAATTTCACATGTACGCGTATATAAAAGAACAGTTTGTTCATACCTTTGCAACATGAATACAATTGAGCATCAAGCACTGCGAGGTGTTCCTCGAAGGATCATACTTTAAATATTTAAAACAATATTTGTAGTTTTTCTTCCCATATTTTCCTTGGAAACACCACATAAAAAACTACTAAACACACGACAAAGTACTGACCGTTCACAAGGAATAAAAATTATTTATTGGGCCTTTCACTTCTACCTGCGGGATACCATCTGAAGACGTCATGACGCACCTTTTCCGCGTGCGGGATGACGTCCTGAGACGGCGTGGCCCTTCCTCTCCTCGGCGCGGGGGCCGAGCGTTTGCAACCGCATTCCTTAGGGTATTCGGCGAAGGGAGTTTCGCTTCATGTAGCGGGCCCTCCTGGGCAGCTGTTCTAACGCTGCGGCGGAAGTGTTTTAGAGCGAAAGAGGAAAGTTTTCAGGTATTGGACGCTTTGCATATGAGTGAGGAACCCAGTTACCAAAAACTACTCTCTACGTCAAGGTAATGATCGGAAAAACCATAGAAAACTACCGTTCAGGAAGCCCGACCACTACCGGGTGATCAGTATAAAACGCAACCCTGCTGTTCAAGGCACTGAGAGAAAAGTGAAAGTTTTGCAACACTGCTTCTGGGACAGCTTCTTCGACTGCATTTCAGCGACACTTCATTCTCCACTACCCCCTTCCTGTGGTGTGGGTCATACCTGCTCAAAACAAAACAGGCCGCGTGTTCTTTCACAGTTAACTTACGATGCGCCTAAGCGAAGAGCAGTGCAGTTTTGTGGTGGAGGAGTATTTCCGAACGCAATCTTTCAAAGAGTGCGTGGCAGCTTTGAGAGAAAAATTTTCATCTGAGTCTATTCCGAACAAGAGTACCATACGTTGGTTAGTGAAGTGCTATCATGAGACAGAAGGTGTACTTGATCCATTACATTAAAAAAAGATTGGAGTATGGTGTGCCATTTATCGTCGCAGATTAATTGGTCTGTTGTTTTTCAAAGAAACAGTAACGGCGGGTACGTATCAGAATAGATTGAAAAATTATTGTTTGTTATATGTGAAGTAGTTAATTATTTCTAAAGTAACCTTATTCAATAATAAAAACATTTCTGCGAATCTGAATTTATTAATATTTATTTAAAACTGGAAAGTATAAAATACACATTTCTGGAGCATATGTATCTTGTTATGAATCTAAAACAAGCAAAGTTTACTATTAAATTTACCTCAATATATATTTTACATGGCAAGCTTATTTTACTTTTAAACAATATACGAAGGAATCGTCGTTCTTGACAATTCAATTTTCTTTCGACGCCAAACAAGCAGGCGCGTGCCTTTCTCTTTGAACTCTGCGGTCACCTGCTCTCCTCCTCAGGGTGGTGTTAGTGGGGGAGGGGATTAAGCGTACATCCCGTCAGTTTACCTGCTTGAAACCCTAGCTGCTATCCGACCCGCTCAAACATGATTGCCAGTGCATTTCTTTCTGCCTGCTGTGGGTTGCGTTTTATACTGATCACCCGGTAGAATTCTTCCTCAGTCAACGGCAGAACTCGACCTAGCTAGAATATGCCTAGTGTCGAAAATCCGCCATCCTGGGGACTCGAACCCTAGGACCTCCCAGTCAGAAACTCTGCCGTGTCAGTAAGTTGTTCCTCTGAGCCATCTCAGCGAAAAAAAACAATGAATTTCCCCCAAATACCTGAATGATTCTACTGAAATATTGGCATTTTCTTATGAAAATACCGGTATTTTGATGAGAGAATACCGATATCATATCTTTAAATAAAGCTATGTTATCGGTATAGACATCGGATAAAGGTAAAATACCTCTAAAAATACCGGTATTTGATGCCTTATACCGGTATTTTTAAAGGTATTTTGAATAAAGGTATAATCGAGGTAAAGATATTTCTATACCGGTATAAATACCTTTACTGCTATTATTTCGCTATTCGGTCCCTGGGAATAGGATGAGGACAGCAAAATAATTACAATAAAAGAAGACAAATTAAAAGATGGGAAGAATACAAGAAGTAGGATATGAAAAGGACTTTCAAGTAGAGGAGTGGGTAAACATTGATGGTTACAAAGATGAACCAGATATTTTTGTAAAGAAAATGCATTGGGCAACAAAACAACTGAAAAATCCGAAGTCCCCGGGTGGAAATAATTTTCTAATCGAACTACTCAAAGACACAGGGGAAGGAATCATGGCGAAACTAACACAATTATGCAATGTGATCTGGAAAAGAAGAGTGATCAACAGATTGGAAACACACTATGTTTATTCCATTACCAAAGATTGTTTTATTCCATTAGCCGAGATTGTGCAAATAACAAAACAATTGCATCCCGCATGTTAGTAAGATAATCCTCAAAATTATGAACAAAAGATTAGAACCGTATCTCGGAAAAGAATTGACAGTAGAATAGGCTGGGTTTAGAAAAGGAATATGAACAAGAAATCAAATAGCTAACCTGAAATGGATCATGGAAGAAACTCGGGGAATTTCAAAAAGAACTATTCACCATCAATAACTCCTAAACGCCCCACTCTGATTTCCCATTGAGGAGCCCAGAGGGGTTATCCTCATTTTTACTGTGTATTATTGTGTACATATGTACCGTATATCAACCAAGCAGTTCTATAAAGTGACTATGTACGTTCTATTAGAAAGGTATTTAATTAAAAAAAGAAGTATACACGTGCTTTCGCGACTACTCAAGCGCGTTTGACTGCCTTGACCATGAATTAATGTGGCTGTTGCTACAAAAGATGGGAGTGTCAATACACTTCATTGTACTTATCAAGTCACTATACACGAATCAAGATACATATCACGAACAGCTGGTTCCCCTTCAACAAAGGAGTGAGACAAAGATGCGTACTGTGACCAGGATTGAGGGGATACAGAACCAAGGATGCGTACGGAATATTTTTTGAGAATGACAGAGGAAATGGACAGAGGCATCAGAATTGGAGGAAGGCAAATCAACAACTTGATATATGCTGATGACACAACGCACATTACTGATAACAGGGAAGATCTTCTCTTAACTTTTGCGAGAGAAAATATCACACTAAACGCGGGTGCACTACTGTTTCACGATTATACGAGTGAAATTAGCCATCAGTTCGTTCGGTTTCACTATTAGCGAGTGATATAATAAAACTCTTTCCGTGTGAGTGACAAAGTTGACTCCTAGCTGACAAGTGAGTTAGTCCCTTCACTCTCGTTTGAGTCAATTCAGCGGACCGTACTCTGAAGTTCAGAGTCGGAACGACACATATACTCTCTGAGATATTTTTATAGATGTTCTCTACGACAAGTAGAGAGAGACACTTTCTCCTAGAAAAACAATTGTCGACTCTGGGATCGTCATAAACGAGAGTGTAGCTGGACAAATACTTTCCTTAATTCTATATTTCATCGATTCATACCCCTAGTGAAGACGCGGGGATTTCCAAAAAAACGTCCAGACGAAATGTGACGTGACACTTGCTCCTTAAAAAACTATAGTCGACCCGGGAACTGTCATAAACGACACTCTAAAATGGACAAGACTCGCTTTAACTTTAATATTTATCGATCCAGACCCCTAGTGAAGACGCACGGGCAACCCAAAAACGACCAGACCTAAACTGACGAGGCCCTTGCTCTCAGAAAGTACGATTAGCGACCCGAAATCCGGCGGAAACGAGACATAAGCTCGACAAGGACATGCTTTATATCTATTCTTTATCGATCGAGACCCCTAGTGACGAGGCAGGGGGCCTCCCCAAAAAAACGTCCAGACGACAAGTGACGAGACACTTGCTTCCAGAAAAAACAATTGTCGACCTGAAGACTGTCATAAACGACACTCTAGGTCGACCAAGACTCGCTTTAACTCTAGTGTTAATCGATCCAGACATTTAGAGATGGGGCACGGTCTTCCCAAAATACGACCAGACAACAAATGACGAGACACTTGCTCCCACAAAAAACGATTGTCGACCCGAGGACTGACATAAACGAGAACCTAGCTCGACAAAGACTCACTTTAGCTTTACACTTCATCAATCCAGACGCTAGTGACCAGGCGGGGGCACCCAAAAAACGAGCAGACCATAAGTGACGAGACACTTGCTTCCAGAAAAAAATATTGTTGACCCGGGGACCGTCAAAAAAGTGACTCTAGCTCGAGCATGAATCGCTTTAACTCTAGTCTTTATCGATCCAAATCCAGCTCTGGTTGTTTTTTGAAGAACCCGTGCCTCTACAATAGGGGTGTGGATCGATAGAGACTTAAAGCGATACTTTTTAGAACTAGAGTCTCGTTTATGGCGGTCTTCAGGTCGACAATAGTCTTTTGCGGGAGCAAGGGTCTCGCCACTTGAGGTCTTTTCGTTTTATGGGTGCCCGTGCGTTGTCACTAGGGGTCTGGATCAATAAATATTAGAGTTAAAACAAAACTTTGTCGAGATAGAGGTTCGTTTATGACGGTTCCCGTGTCAACAATGTTTTTTTCTGGGAGATTGTGCCTCGTCACTTGTGGTCAAGTCATTTTTCGGGGAGCCCGTGCCCTGTCACTAAGGGTCTGAATCGATACCGATTAAAGTTACAGCGAGTTTGATCGAGCTAAACGGTCGTTTATGACAGTCCACGGGTCTACAATAGTTTATTCTAGGAGCAAGTGTCTCGTCACTATTGGTCTGGAGGTTTTTTGGGAGCCCCTGCCTCAAAACTAGGATGAAGTGAAGAGATACACCGAGTCTTTGTTGAGCTAGATTCTCGTTTATGACAGTCCTCGGTTCAACAATGTTTTTTTTCTGGGAGCAAGTGTCTCGTCGTTTGTGGTCTGGACGTTTTTTTATGTAAGCCCCTGCCTCATTACTAGATCGATGAAGTGTAGAGATAAAGTGAATCTATTCAAACTAGATTCTCGTATATGTCTGTAACCGGGTCAAAAAGTTTTTTCTGAGAGCAAGTGACTCGTTGCTTGTGGTCTTGAGGTTTTTTGGGAACCTGTGCCTCGTCTCTTGGGGATTGGAACGATAAAGACTACAGGTAAAGCGAGTCTTTGTCGAATTAGAGTGTTGTTTTTTGTCGGTGCCCATGTCGACAATGGTTTTTTCTGGAAGCCTGGGTCTCGTTACTTGGGTTCTGGAAGATTTTTGGGGGAGCCCATGCCTCATTACTAGATTTCTGGAGCGATATTAACTAGAAATTAAGCGAGTCTTGGTCGAGCTGGGGTTAAGTTTATGACAGTCCCATGGTAGACAATCGTTTATTCAGGGAGCCAGGTATTCGTCACTTGGGGTCTGGTCGTTTTTTTGGCAGCCCGTGCGTCGTCACTAGGGGTCTGTATCGATAAATATTAGTATTAAAAAGAGTGTCGAACTAGTGTATTGCTTATTACTGCCCCGGTGTCAAAAATCGTTTGTTCTTAGAGTAAGTGGTTCGTCATGTGTGGTCTAGTCTTTTTTGTGGAGCTCGTGCCTTGCCACTAAGGGTCTGGATCGTTAATGTTTAGAAAGGGAGAGAGTCTGGTCTAGCTAGAGTGTCGATTAAGACAGTCCCCGGGTCCACAATCGTGTTTTCTAGGAGCAAGTGTCTCATCACTTTTGGTCTGGTCGTTCTTTTGGGAATCCTGCCTCGTCTCTAGAGGTCTGGATTGATGATATGTAGAAATAAAGCGACTTTTTTTCGACCTAGATTCTCGCTTATGACAGTCCCCGGGTCGACTATGGTTTTTTCTGGGAGCAAGTGTCTTGTCACTTGTGGTCTGGAGGTTTTTTGGTAGCCCGTGCCTCTTCACTAGGGGTCTGGATCGATAAAGAATAGTGTTAAGGTGAGACTTGGTCTAATCGTTTTTTGGGGAGCTCCTGCTCTGTCACTAGCGGACTAGATCGATACAGATAAGAGTAAAAGAAGGCCTTTGTCCAGCTAGAGTATCGTTTCTGACAAGCTACGGTTCAACTATCGTTTTTCCTACGAACAAGTGACTCGTCACGTCTGGTCAGGACGTGTTTTGGGAGACCCCGCCTCCTCAGTAGGTTTCTAGATCGATGAAGTATAGAGTTAAAACGAGTTTTTGTCGAGAGTGTCGTTTATGTGGGTCTCTGGGTCGGCAATGGTTTTTATATGGGAGCAAATGTTTCGTCACTTGTGGTCTGGAGGATTTTGGAGGCCTATGTCTTGTCACTAAGGGTCTGGGTCGATAATGATTGGAGTTAAAGCCACTCTTTGTCGAATTTGAGTCTTGTTTATGTCGGTCACCGGATCGACAATCGTTTTTTCGGGAGCAAGTGTGTCGTCATTTGTTGTCTGGCCGTCGGGGATCCGTGCCCCGTCTCTAGGGGTCTGGATCGATAAAGACTAGAGTTAAAGCGAGTCTTGGTCGAGTTATAGTCTCGTTTATGACGGTCTCCAGGTCGGCAATCATTTTTTCTGGGAGCAAGTAACTCGTCATTTTTGTCTAGACGGGTTTTTTGGAAGCCCCTTCCTCGTCACTAGGTGTCTTGATCGATGATGTGTAGAGTTAAAGCGATTCTTTTTCGGATAGATTCTCGTTTATGACAGTCTCTGAGTCGAAAACAGTTTTTTCTTCGGAGCAAGAGTCTCGTCACTAGTGGTAAGTCGTTCTTTGGGGAGCCCCTGCCCCGTCACTACGGGTCTGGATCGATAACGACTAGAGTTATAACGTGGTTTTGGGGAATTAGCCTTGTTTAAGTTGGTCCCCATCACGACAATTTTTTTCTGTGAGCAAGGCTCTCAACACTTGGGTTCTGGACGTTATTTTTGGGAGCCCGTGCCGCGTCACTAGATGTCTGGATCCATAAAGATAAGAGTTAGAGCGACTCTTTTTTCAGCTAGTTTCGTTTATGACGGTCTCAAGGTCGACAATCGTTTTTTTCTGCGAGCAAGAGTTTCATCACGTGAGGTCTTGACTTTTTTGGTTTGCGCCGCCACTACCGGTCACTACCGATAAATATTTTAGTTAAAACGACTCTGTCGAGCAAGAGTCTCCTTTTTGAAGGGCCACGGGTCAACAATCTCATTTTTGTTAAGAAAGTGTCTCGCCACATGTGGTTTGGTCGAATTTTGGGGCGTCCATGCTTCGTTAGAAAGGCGTCTAGATCGACAAAGAGTAGAGTTTAAGCGAGTCTTTGTCGAATTGGAGTCTCGTTTATGACAGTCTTCGGGTCACCAATCATTTTTTCTGGAAGCAAGTGTCTCGTCACATGTGATCTGGTCGTTTTTTGGGGGAGCCCGTGCCCTGGCTTCAGGGGTCCGTATTGATAAAGACTAGTGTCATAGTGAGTCTTGGTGGTCGAGTTAGAGTGTTTATGACGGTCCCCGTGTCGACAATCGTTTTTTCTAGGAGCAAATGTTTCGCCATTTTTTGTCGATTTTTGGGGAGCCCATGCCTCGTCACTAGAGGTCTGGATCGATAAAAACTAGAGGTAAAGAGTGTCGTTGTCGAGCTAGTCTCGTTTATTAAGACCCCCGTGTTGGCATTGGTCTTTTGTAGGGGCATGTGTCTCGTCACTTAGGGTCTAGTGGAGCCTTTGCCTCGTCACTGGGGTTCTGGATCGATGAAATGTAGTATTAAAGCGAGTCTTTGTCGATCTAGTCTCGTTTATGACGGTCTCTAGATCAACAATCGTCTTTTCTGGGAACAAGAGTCTCGACACAAGAAGTTTGGTTGTTTTTTGGGTAACAGTGCGTCGTCACGAGGTGTCTGGATCGATAGTTATTAGAGTTAAAGCGAGCCCTTATCAGCCTAGAATCTCGTTTATGACGGTCCCCGTGTCGATGAACGTATTTTCTGGGGAAAAGTGCATTGCCACATTTGTTCTGGTCGAGTTTTGGGAATCCCGTGCCTCGTCACTAGGAGTCTGGATCGATCAAATGTAGAGTAAAAGCGAATATATTTTGAACTAGTCTCGTTTATGATGGTCCCCGTGTCGAAAATCGTATTTTCTGAGAGCAAGTGTCTCGTTACATGGCGTCTGATCATTCTTTAACGAGCCCGTGCCTCGTCACTGGGGGGTCTGCATCGATAAAGAGTAGGTTTTAAGCGAGTATTTGTCGAATTAGAATCTCGATTAAGAAATCTCCGAAATGCCAATTATTTTTTTCTACGAGAAATTGTCTCGTCACTTGTGGTCTGTTTTTTGGGGAGGCCGTGTCACGTCATTAGGAGTCTGGATAGATAAAGACCAGTTTCAAAGAGAGACTTAGTCGTGCAATAGTCTCGTTTACGGCAGTTCCGTGGTCGACATTCGTTTTTTTGGAGCAAGTGTCTTTCCACTTTTGGTCTCATCAATTTTTGGGGAGCCCGTGTTTCGTCACTAGGGGTCTGTATTGATGAATTGTAGAGTTAAAGCGAGTCTTTGTCGAGTTAGATTATCGTATTTGGCTGCCCCCGTGTTGACAATGGTTTTTTCTGGTCTCATCACTTGTGGTCTGGATGTTTTCTGGGAGCCCGTGTCTCGTCACTAGGGGTCTGGATCGATGAAAACTAGAGTTAAAGCGGGACTTTTTCGAATTAGATTCTTGTTTATGTTGGTCCACGGGTCGACAATCGCTTTTTGTGGAAGCAAGGGACACAACACTTGTTGTCATGTCGTTTTCAGGGAACCCGTGCCTCGTCACTTTGGATATGGATCGATAAAATGTAAGTTTAAGCGAGTTTTTATCGAATTAGTCTCGTTTATGACAGTGTCCGAGTCGCGAGTCGTTTTTTTCTGGGTGTAAGTGTCGCGTCACATGTGGTCAGGTTGACTTTTGGGAAGACCGTATCCCGTCATTAGGAGTCTGAATCGATATAGATTGGTGTTAAAGCGAATCTTGGTCGAGCCAGAGTCTAGTTTTGACGGTCCCCGAGACAACATTCGTTTTTTCTAGGAGCATGTGTCTGGTCACTTTTGGACTCGCCAATTTATGGAAAGCCCTTGCTTTGTCACTAGAGGTCTGAATCGATTAATTGTAGAGGAAAAGCGAGTCTCTTTCGAGCTAAGTGTCTCGTTTATTATTGTTCCTGGGACGATAATCGTTTTTTCTTGGAGCAATTGTCTCGTCACAAGTGATCTGGTCATTTATTCGGGTGATGGTGTGTCGTTACCAGGGGTCTGGATCTATAAATATTTGACTTAAAGCGAGACTTTGTCGAGCAAGAGTTTCGTTAATGACGGACAATCGTTTATTTATGGGAGCAAGTGTCTCGTAACATTTGGTCGAGCTAGAGTCTCGTTTATAATGGTCCCCAAGTCGACAATGGTTTCTTCAGTGAGCAAGAGTCTCACACAAGTCTCAGACCAAGACTCGGTTTAATTCTATATTTAATCGATCCAGACCCCTAGTGTCGAGACACGGGATCCCAAAAAAACGACAAGATCCCAAGTGACGGGACATTTGCTCCAAGAAAAAATCAATATCAACCCGGGTGTTATGTACGTAAAAAGACACAAGTCAACAATTACAATTTATTGATCAAGCTTTTTACAGGAGTGATCCCGTTTACAAGAATCCAGTAGAGTAGTCCGTTGTACAATGCCGCGGTGTCCAAAATCCAGAAGATGTCCCAAGATACGTGCACGGTCGTCCAAAATGCCAGGAGAGAGTTCGCACAAGATACACTATACACTATGTCACTTCTGGATCGCACTTCAAGACTGTCTGCTCCTCTGGCCGGCGCAGCCCGTTAAGAAGCACGCCGCGCTGTAATCTCGCCTCGGGGCTGCTGATCCGCTCGCCGGCCGCTCACGTTCCATTGGCCGGTCTTCGCGCCGGTTTGTGGCCCTGCTGCCTTCAGTAGCCTCCGTCCCGCGCTGCCGAATTGGCGCGCGATACGAATCCTCGTATATCGCCGCAACACCGGGGACCGTCATAATCGACACTCTAGTTCGACAAAGTCTCTCTTTACCTCGAGTCTTTACCCTTCCAGACCCCTAGTGACGAGGCAGGGGGCTTCCCAAAAAACGTCACGACCACATGTGACAAGACACTTGCTCCCAGAAAAAACAATTGTCGACCCAGGGACTGTCATAAACGACCCTCTAGGTTGACCAAGCCTCGCTTTAACTCTAGTTTTTATCGATCCAGACCCCTAGTGACAAGGCATGGGATCCCCAAAAAACGACCAGACCACAAGTGACAAAACTCTTGCTCCCTGAAAACACGATGGTCGGCACGGGGACTGACATAAACGAGACTATAATTCGACCAATACTCGCTTTACCTCTAGTTTTCTTCGATCCAAATGTGACGAGGCACGAACTCAAGAAACCTCAAGACCAAAAAACCTGAAGACCACTAGTGACGAGACACATTCTCGCAGAAAAATCGTTGTCGACACGGGGACTGCCATAACCGCGAGTCAAGCTCGACAAAGACTCGTTTTAACTCTACATTTCATCGATCCAGACCCATCGTGACGAGGCAGGGGCTCCCAAAAAAACGTCCAGACCGAAAGTGAAGAGACACCTGCTCCTACAAAAAACGATAGACAACCCAGGAACTATCATAAACGACACTCTAGCTCGAACAAGATTCGTTTTAACTCTTATCTTTATCGATCCAGCCCCCTAGTGACAGGGCATGGTCTCCCCAAAAAACGACCAGACCACAAATGATTAGACACTAGGTCTCCAAGAAAACGATTATTTCCACAGGGACCGTCATAAACGAGACTTTAGCTTGACAAAGAGTCGTTTTAACTCTTGTCTTTATCGATCCAGACTACTAGTGACGAGGCACGAGCAATCGAAAAATCTCCATACCACTATTGACGAGACACTATCTCCCAGGAAAAAAAATTGTCAACCCGGGGACTGTCATAAACGAGAATCAAGCTCGACAAGACTTTTTTAACTCTACACTTTATCGATCCAGACTCCTAGTGACGAGGCATGGGCTCCCCGAAAATCGACCAGACTAAAAATGACAAGTCACTTGCTGCTAGAAAAAAGATTGTCGACCCGGGGGCCGTCATAACGCGACTCTAGCTTGACCAAGATTCGCTTTAACTCTATTCTTTATCGATCGAGATCCCTAATGACGTTGCACGTGCTCCCCCAAAAACGACCAGACCACAAGTGACGAGACACTTGCTCCCTGAAAAAGATAATTGGCGATTCGAAGACTGTCTTAGACTGTCCAAGATATGGCATAATATTCTGGGGAAATACATCTTATAACTCCGTGACTTACAGTACAAAAAAGAATTGTATGAACTACAACCAAAATCCTCCCACGTGATTCTTGTAAGCCTCTCTTAACTAATCTAGGAATTTTACCATTACCTTGTCTGTTGATTTACGAATGAGTGTTTTTTGTCAAAAATGGCTGGCTTAAGGGCGGGAATATATTTTCAGAAAATGCCGATGTCTATTAACTGTGAAATATTCATTTACAAAAGGTAATCGCCACCCACGTAAAACGCATTCTTAGAGTGTAAAACGTGAAAAAAGACCCTAATGAAATTGAAAAAAAAAATGTCAAAGAATTTTATTATTCTGATATATTTTACAAGGAAACCTTCCATTGTGTCGCCTGTATAATGAACCCTTTTACAGAGGTTCATCGTAAGAAAGAAACGATTATAGAAACTTATCAATGAAATTTTCGTGTTTCGAAAGGTGATTGCAACCACCACAAAACGCATTTTTAGTGTAAAACGGCAAAAGAACACCCTAAGGAAATAAAGAAGAAAAAAATTTTAAAAAATATCATATTTCTGATATCGTTTACAAGACAAAACTACCATCCGGTCGCCTGTATGATGAATCCAATAACAGAGGTTCATCGTAGATAAGAAACGGTTGTACAATATTATCTTTGATATTTTTGTACTTCGAAATGTGATCGCAACCACCATAAAACGCATTATTAGAGTGTAAACCCTCTCCAATAAAATACAAAAGAAAAACGTTTATCAAGATTTTCATATTTCTGTTATTATTCCCCATTGCCTTTGTGTGTTTTCCGTTGTTTTGCGTGTACATTGAACAAACGAACAGAGTTCAATAGTAAGTAAAAATTGTTTAAGAAAACATATCTTTAATATTTTCTTTTTTTAAGAGGAAATCGTAGCCAACGTAAAACGCATTATTCGAGTGAAACGGCGAAAATACACCATCCGAGTGAAATACAGAAGAAAAAATCTTTCAAACAATTACCATACTCTGATATCATTTACAAGGAAAAAATTCTTATACCTGAATAATGAACGCATGATTTCCTCCACTGTAAGTAGTAAGAATTGTTAGAAAAACAATATTGATATTTTTATTTTTAAAAACGTGTTTTCAACCAACGTAAAACGCTTCATTAGAATAAAAAACGGCAAACACCACATTGAAATACAAAAGAAAACATTTTAAAAGAATTTCATTTTTCTAATATTTTTCACAATTGAAACATTGTAATTTGTTGCTTTAATAATGAACCCAAGAAGAGAGGTTCTTCGTAGGTAAGAATCGGTTACAGAAAATTTAAACTAACCTAACGTGACCTACCTAAACCAACCTAACGTAACCTACCCTTACTTAACCTAAGCCAATCTAACCTAACGAAACAAACCTAACCTAATCTGACCTAACCCAACCTAACGTAACATAACCTAACCTGACCTGACCTAACCTAACCTAACCTAACCTCACTTAACCTAAACAAAACTAACCTAACATAACCTAATCTAACCTAACCTAACCGAACCTAACTTAACCTATCTTAACCTAACCTAATCTAACCTAACCTAAGGTAACCTAATCAAACCAAACCCAACCAAACCTAACCTAATACAACCTAATCAAACCAAATTAATCTAACCTAACATAACGTAAGAAAAAATCATTTCAAACATTTCAATTTTCTGGTATTGTTCACAAACTATACTTCCGTTCTTTTGCGTGTAAATTAAACCCATGAACTTCTCAATGAAATTTTAGTTTTTCAACAGGCGAACAAACGCCACCCCATTCAAATACTGAAGAAAACATATTTCAAAAAATTCCATACTTCTAGTTAACGGATGAAAACTTGATTTCTGTCGCCTATATGATAAACCCGTTAACAATGGTTCATTATAGGTAAGAAACGGTTATAGAACCTTATATTTGAAATTTTCGTATTACGAAAGGTGAACGCCACCAGCGTAAAACGCATTCTTAGAGTGTAAAACGTCCAAAAAACAACCAAATAAAATGGCGAAGAAAAAATTTTCTAAGAATTTCATAATTCTGATATCTTTTACAAGGAAAAACATCCATTCTGTCGCCTGTATAATAAACCTTTTTACAGAGGTTCATCGTAGGAAAGAAACGGTTAAGAAACTGATCATTGAAATTTTAGTGTTTCGAAAGGTGATTGCAATCACCACTAAACTCATTTTTAGTGTAAAAAGGCAAAAAACACCCCAAAGGAAATAAAGAAGAAAAAATTTTTTTCCAAAAAAATTCATATTTCTGATATTGTTTACAAGAGAAAACTACCATCAGTTGCCTGTATGATGAATCCAATAACAAAGGTTCACCGTAGGTAAGAAACGGTTATATTAAATTATCTTTGAAATTTTCGTTTTTCGAAAGTAGATCGCAACGTCATATGCAGTTTTAACTGTTTTTTACGTAAAATAAATAAACAAACATAAAACGCTTTCTTAGAGTGTAAAATGGCGATAAAACACCACCCCAATAATATACAGGAAAAAAACTTTTTCAAGATTTTCAATTTTCTGATTTCATTTACAAATAACACTTCCGTTCTATTGCGTGTATATTGAACTCATGAACAGAGTTGAATCGAAGGTAGAACATGTTTTAAGAAACTTTGAAATTTTCATTTACAAAAGGTGATCGCCACCTACGTAAAACGCATTAGTACAGTGTAAAACTGCTTAAAAACTAAATCCCAGTGAAATACAGATGAAAATATTTTTCAAGAATTTCAATTTTCTGTAGTCAATTACAAGGAAAAACTTCATTCTTATGCCTCTAAAATTATGGCATAATCTGTTTCATCGTAGGAAAGAATAGTTTAAAGAAACTTATCTTTAAAATTTTAATTTTTCAAAAGATGATCGCAAACAACGTAAAACGCATTAATAGAGCGTAAAATGCGTAAAATCATAACTGCAACACACATAAAGCACATTGCCAACCCTGCATAATTTAATTGATAGTCGGTAGCATATACACGTGCAATTTAACGGATTTTTTCTCGAGCGAGGCGATGCGAGTAACCAAGAATCTGTGACCGTTCACTTTCATTTTAAATAATGCTATTCTATCGCGCCTTTGTATGAAAAACCTTTCATTCTCCGAATGTTGGCATTACAGTGTTCCGGTATCTATCGCGATCTTGCGAGCGTCTATGAAAGCATTTTAACTCTTCAATTGTTTGTCCTTCCAAAGGGTGTCACACGAGAGATGGTTTTGTTTTTCCTTCTTGAAGCAAACGTGTCGCTTCTGGAGAAAAACGTAAGTCCAACGCGGGACGTTTAAAATGCATCATTTTAGCTGTTAAAAACAGGTTTCAAAGTACGGCGCAAAATTTGAATTACTATAGCCCGACGAGCCAACAACTGTCGTCGACAAAAATACTCTCATCGATAAGACTTTAGTTGACGAGACTTTTCTTCGATGATGAATCGAGAAAAAAAAGGGCCATGTCAAGCTGGCACAACCACCATAGCACAATTTCATCAAACCAAATGGAATATTTAGTACTCATTATTACTAATTTATTACCCAAAATTAAATTTATTACTCCTCCCGTTTCAGAAATAAACGTGGTTGTCCCTTCGCCTTTCATAGAAAGTCAAGAGGTTTGACTTTGTTACCCAAGCATTTTCTCTGCCGCTAGCACGGGCTTTCTCACTCTAAAAAGATGCCCTTCCTCTCTCGTTGTTGGCACCGGACGAAGCAATACTAAAGCGTTTCCGTTCGGATTGTGTCAGTCTCTCAGTGACAATATGAGAGCTATTGTCATTTTCTAGCTCTTTGACCGTCCACTCTTCCCTGTGACAGTTTTAGTAATATTACAGGCCACGGAGTTGATGTTTGTATAAAAACATTTGTTGTCCGAAATTCTCTCCGCCGCTAGTAAGAGCTTTCTCTCACAGAAAAGAAGTCAAGGTGTTGACGTTTGTTTTAAAAAAAGTTACTAAAAAGATTCTTTCCGCCGCTAGCACGAGCTTTCTCAAACTGAAAGGAGGCCCTTCCTGTCTCGTTGTTGGCAACGGCCATGGCAATACTGAAGTGTATCCGGTCGGATCGCGACTGTCTCTGATTGAAAAGATGCGAACTATTGTCACTTACCAGCCTTTCGACCGTCCATCCTTGCTAAGACCTTTCCCATTGTTACAGGTTCAACCCCATAACGCCACCATCAGCTACGAAAAGAATCCCACGAACAGAGAGGAGTAGGGTACGCGGCGGAGCGATGGCTTATAAACGTGCTATCTACCCACAGCTTTTCGAACTCTGACGCCCGAACTAGCGAATAATGTGTTTCCGGGAGGTCACGAAAAGAGGAGAATATTCACCCCTCCAAAATTTCCCCAGGCGCGAGTACCATAAGTATCGCGGCGCGCCTCGGAGGAGCCCTCTATGATTGCAGCAGCGACGGCGACTAGACTGAGCTCTCTTTGATTGCAGCAGCGACGGTGACTAGACTGAGTTCTGAAGGCGATTGTAACTTGATAGCATAGGAGTTTATTTTAACTTGGTAGTTAAAAGTTAGCTTGAGAAGCGTATCTTCGAAAGTGATGTAATTAAGAAGTGGAGTGCACGAACATTCTTCGCATTAACATTCACAATATTCGAGAGAGCAAGTGAAGTGACTGTTTGACTTCGAAGTAATTTCAAATTTGTAAAATTCGCGCAGAAGGACATTAACTAAATCCAGCATCTCATATTGCACGCTGAGACTACACACGCACAAAGTGTTGTAGGTAGGCCGAGCATTTAAAGCATAACTTCAGCAACATTAATTATTCGAGGCTGGAAGCGCGAACAAACTTGTACGATGCGCGACAGAAGAAGAAGGACGACCCCAGGAAGAGCGAAGCGCAGGTAAGAAAGATTTGGACTAGAACGAGAATCGTACGAGTCCGGAGAACGGGAGAAGGGTGTGGAAATTGGAGGCTTGGCGGAGTCCAGAGGTCGAGGGAAGGAAACTGGTAACGTCGTGGGACAGCAAGCGTAGACGAGTGGCAACGCTAGGCTGCGAGCGGCAGAAAATCCCCAAGGTTACCTACAGGCGAGCGATGCGGAGCTGTTGAGGTAAAAGAACTGGCAACTTTTATGCGGCGATCAGTTGGGGAAAGAGAATAGCAGTAAACACACGACAATTCGTGTTAAAAGTGGGTGAAAAGTCCAGAATAGGTGGGAGAAGTATTTCGAACGATGTGAGTGGAAGTTTCAAGTTCATTTACTGCGCATGTTATTGAATTCATTCAAAGAGGCCATACCTTGTACAATTTTACTTAAATAATTAATGATTTTCACATGTTGTACAGTTGACGTTATCTGGAAAAGTCATAGTTTATTGTATTGTGTTAAAAGTAATTGCTTTCTGTGATATGTAAAGGGGTCAGATTTAAGTAACGTGTATGTTACGTTTTATTGTTTTTTTCTCTTTAGAGTTCACAGTGTTATAGTGAGTGCGAAGCCAATGGCTAGCACCTGTGAACGGAATACCTTAAAACAAGTGTAAAATTCATTTTAAAAGCCGTGCACGGAAAAACTAGAGAGTAGAAAGAGTAAAATAATGTGGTAGATGAAAATTCAGAAAGAGGAATGAGCAAATTGTGAATTATAATTGGTGAAAGTGTGTTCAGGCAGTCGAGGTGACGCCATTTTTTTTGGTTTGCCTTGTTTTCTGTTTTTTTTCGGTGACAAACTATTTAAAGTGCACAATCCTGTTATATAATTGTGTCACTGTAATTTTTTCATTGAATATATGCTCATTTTATTAATATTTTATCTGATTCATTGTGTCAAGGACTATATATATATATATTTATATATATATATATATATATATATATATATATATAATGATAATATATATTGTATATATATATATTAGAGTTTTACTATATCCGACGATGTCAGAATTCAATAGAATTTCTCCATAACAATTGATTTTGTTAATATAGAGATAAAGCGAATACATTAACATCACGAACACTTATTTCAATATCTCATTTGTCTGTGCCGTTCTGTAGCATCACAATTTAACTTAATATCATCTACTGACTTGCAATTCTTTTTATCTTTGTATGACATCTTTACAGAACAAACTTCTATGCATTGTTTGAAAAAGAAATATACCAACAAAAGGCTATTAATAATTAAGAGCAACTTCGTAAAGTTTGACCCTCATTCAATTACGACAATGAGGCTGGATGTCAATGAAAAGAAAAGTTAAGACAGTAAAAGGGCATTGAAAAAGAATTGAAGGAAACCACTGGTATCTGAAAAAATAATTTTGTATGAGATAACCTCTTGAATGACGAATGTCAAGTAAGTCATCCATATTTTTGTACTTTTCTAATTGATTCCAGTGGAAATTTCAATTGAAAGTCGTAAATGCTGGTTATGATGGTAAATTACCAATATATAAACGGGCAGTTGTTGTCAAAATCAGTCTTTAGAAATGACATTTATTGACTATTATCCATGGATAATAAATAACGATAATAAATTATAAGGAACATCTGGTTTTCACATTATTCTCCCACCTATATTGCCTTCATTTCAATATACACCAAATCCACGAGGCCTATTCACAGCCAGTTCTTTCTGCATTTCTTTGTGAAGTGAAAGGGTAAGTGCATTTAATTTTAATAACAGCGATGAAAATATACGATCAATATTTTGATTTTGCTTCTTTCTTAGATTTTTAAATAAATTTTGAGGTTGGTGGATAATAGAAAATTATATTTAAATAGTATTATTATTATTATTATTATTATTATTATTATTCCTGTACTTTATTTTTTATGAATCTGTTGAATATAAAACCTACTCTAAGTTGCAACCAGCTTACCAAGGTGCAGATCTAGTGACTCTTCAATACTTTCCGCAAAATGTGGGCTGTTTCAAATAAAGACAAGTCTTTTGAATGAGCTGGGAGTGAGACAAGCTCCTACATAAATTTTGTGGAACCAATCCAAGAGTTCCGATAACCACCGGGATGAACTGTGCTTTATTATTATTATTATTATTATTATTATTATTATTATTGTTATTATTATTATTATTATTATTATCATCATCATCATCATCATTATACGTTTTCTCAGTTTTTTTTTGTTGGTAAAAATGCTCACCTTCCCCAGAGTTGTTTTGGGGACAGGTTCGGTCACAGAAGAAGAACTTCATCTTATATCTGGACTTAAGATAAAAATTTTCTTACGATATGGGCTGTTTGCAACAAAACTGCGCGCTGTCTCATGTTCAGAACGTTTTTGGGTAGTTTAAGTTGTGTTAAGTTTTTAAGGAAGTTTTTACTGACCATGCCTTCCGCCGATATCACGAGTGGGTATATTTTGGTAGCATTTAATTTCCAAACATGTTTTAGCTCATAAGATAAGTTTTCATATTTCGAATTTTTTCTGTTTATTTCTGTTTGATGTTGTGGGATAATGGTACTGCGATGTCTATTATTACTTTCTTCTTTTTATCTATAAGGAGAATATCTGGCCTATTGTAATCGACAGTACGATCAGTTAAAACCGGTCTGTCCCAGTACAAAAGGATGGAACTTGTTTCCAGCACTGGAGGAGGGGTGTACTTATAGAATGGCGGTGTCGATTCATCCAATAATTTATGCTCTATTGCAATTGCCCTGTGCACGATTTTTGCAACTTGATTATGCCTTCCTAAGTAAGCACTGTCTGAGAGGGAAGAGCATGCAGCTGTGATGTGTTCTATAGTTTCTCCTACAGCTCCACACTTCCTACATTTATCCACCACATCTTCTTTTAAACAATGCTTTCGATAGTTTCTGGTCTTGATAACTCTGTCTTGAATTGATATTATAAAACCCTCGGTCTCAGGATATATTTGTTTCTCCAAAAGCCACTCCACCGAGGAACGTCTGTCTACATCATCTCGAAACAAGAGTTTTGGGTATCTTCCATGTATTTCTTGTTGTTTCCATTCATTAAAGTTCGACTGGTGGGTAGAGATGTTTAAATCATAATTTCGTTCATGGAGGTTCAACGGAGTGAAGCCGCAGTCCTCATTAACAGTTAATTTCATTAATATGTCGGTGGAGTTTAAAAGGGCCTGTCGCATTTTTTCCTCTTGTCTCAGGCAAAGTGTTTTTATATTAACCAACCCTCTGCCTCCCATCGTTCGAGGTAGATATAATCTTTTTACTGAGGAGTTTGGATGAAGACAGCGGAATTTATGTAACAGTCTTCTCGTTGATCTGACCAGCTCCTCCAGGTCAGATTCAGTCCACTTAACAATACCAAAGGAGTAGGTTAGGACCGGCACAGCCCAGGTGTTGATAGCTGAAATCAGATTACCCCCTGATAAATAAGTGTTTAACAACTTTGTTAGCCGCTTTGCATATTTTATTCGAAGTTCCTCCTTGATACGATTATGGCCCAGTCGATGGTTCTGAGGGTTTCCCAAATAGCGATATGTTTCTTCAGGTGGTATCTGTTTAATATCACAGACAATTTGGTTTGTGTTTTGTACATTTCCTTTATGAATATTTATTATACCACATTTATCAAGACCGAACTCAAGACCGTTCCCGATGTCATCGCTGAACATTTTTGCTACACTTATAAGCGATTCTAATTTATCATACGTTTCGGCGTAGAGCTTGTCATCCATGTACAGTAAATGGGTTAGTCTTTTGGTGTTTTTCATGTTCAATCTATAGCCACATTTAGTGTTGTTCAAAAGAGTTGATAGTGCATTTAGAGCTAGGCAAAACCATAGTGCTGATAGGGAATCACCCTGAAATATACCTTTTCGGACATCAGCTTTTCCCCAAGACATTACCTTGGAATCGTACATTCGTACGCCATTTATTCATTAGATGTTGAAGAATATTTTTTACATTTGGACAGATTTTATATTATTATTATTATTATTATTATCATCATTGTATTATATTATTTATTTATTTATTCGTATTTTGTTTATTTTCTTTTCCAGAAGGACAAATACACAGGTTATACATGACCAAAGCATATTTATCAACGTCTTTTTGTTCGGAATTCACATCGACCCTACCCCTATAAACTTTCGAGCTATTCCAGTTGTTGAGATGACCACAGCCTTCTGCAGAGTCTTATAAATATTCACATTAATATTGAGATCTTTTAGACTTTTAAAAGGTGTCTTTTTTGTTTTTTAAGATTCTACGATATTGACCTGCAATATGTTGTACACTCGTATTCATATTTGGATACATAGATGTGAATTCCCAACACATTTTTTGCTTGTATGCCATTCACATGGTTTCTAGGCCGGTAACTTTGAAGTAACAGCGCATCAAAGCTTCATTCATAGTTTTTGACCATTGTAAGTGCTTCTCTGGTCCTGTAGCAATGGTTGCCAGCTGGGGTACCGGCAAAACACCAACTTCAGGAGTATCCGAGAGGTGTTGCGGACTACTCTCATTTCTATATTCTTAATTGTTGTTATTATTATTATTCATATATTATATTAATTATTATTATTAGTAGTATTATTGTTTCTTCGTTATTTTGTTTATTTTCTTTTCCCATAAGGACAAATAAACAGGTTATACAAGATCAATGCATATTTATCAACGTCTTTTTGTTAGGAATTCACATCTATCCTACCTCCATAAACTTTCGAACTATTCCAGTTGTTGAGATAACCACGGCCTTATGCATAGTCTTATAAATATTCACATTAATATTGAGATCTTCTAAACTTTTAAATGGTGTCTTCGGAATTACTGCGATACTAGAGATGACAATGGGGATGATTCTCACATGGTTCATATGCCACTGTCTCTTGATACTTTCAACCAGTGGAGCATATTTTGTTATATTTTCGACATACTTCTCTGGAAGGTTTTTCGTGTTTGATATGGCTATATCGATCACGTACGCTTGCCTTTTCGTCTTGTCTCCTAGAACCAAATCAGGCCGGTTGTGAGAGGCTGTCTGGACTGTGAAAATTGTTCTGTCCCAATAAAGTCGGCATTCATCATTTTCGAGAACATTGTTAGGCACGTATTTATAGTAGAGTACCTTGCATTCTATAAGCTGGTGTTGGTAAGCAATCTCTTGATGCAGGGTCTTTCCAAGTGTATCAATGTGTTGTTTACAATCAGTTCCCAAGAAATGTGTGAATTCAGATGTAATATGGTGGATGTTTTTCTGTGCCTGGCATCCTTATCGACATCTGTCATCTTGTACCCCAGGATCTCTTACTATTGCTTTCAGATAATTTCTGGTGGGTATAACTTGATCTTGTATTGCCAGCAGAGTGCCTTCAGTTCCCTTCTCAGGGAACATCTGGCCTGTCATTAGCCTGTAGTTCGACAATTTCATGTCGTCATGATCTTGATTAATTGCATACAGATGCTTTTCATGCAGAGGCTTGCTCATCCACCTTTCCAGTTATTGCTGTTCTAAATAATTATTTCCATTGTATTCTTGATGACTTAACTTCAACGGTGTGGATCCATCTACTAAACACACAGCACGATGTAGTTTATGTTTGTGCTTCCTTGTGAATGTATTCTCGTAGATATTTTATATGTTGGGAATTGGTTGCGTAAGTCCACAACACCCCGACCACCCAAATGTCGTGGAAAAATTATTCTTTCGACTGCTTATTTTGGATGGTGCTCGCGTTCTTTAGTCATCAATGTGCGCAATTTTCTTTCGAGGCCTTCGATTTCCGTTGTACTCTTATTTTATAACCCTAAAAGAATACCTGAGAACAGGGAGACAGCATATGTGTTGATTGCTTTTCCTTCTTCTTCTTCTTATTCTTCTTCCTCCTCCTCTTATTATTATTAATATTATTATTATTGGTATTATTATTTTATTATTATTTATTTGTTAATAACTCAGACCGCCTATTCCGCAGATGATGGGTTGGGAGTGTATAACGTTGCTGCTGATCTGGTGTGCCTGCTACGCTTCAGCTTGTGTATTACATGGATTACGGTAAAAACATTTACAAGATAACACGCCCAGAATCTTGATTTATTACAGAACAAGCTCTTAGTCTGTCACATGAGGCAGCATAATGCCTGTGGGTAAATGTGTTAGGGAAGATTGACTGATTGATTAGTGACTGCATGCACGTCAACTGCTAACGCCATTAGTCCCGTAAGTCTATTGCATGTTTTCCCTCTGGAGGTGGTGGTGATCGTCTCCCGCTGGATGGCAAAATCCGGCGCCGACCTACGTCAGCTAGCGGGATTTACCCCAACCAGGTATCTCCCACCAGCGGGGTACCGCCCCCAACCGGGACACGCTCTAAGTTCCCGACTGGTGTCCCGACATCTGAGATAGTTTATTGCATGAGAAAGTGTAAGGGCGTGTAAGTAAGGAGTGAGGATAGAACGAGGAAGAGAGAGGAAAGATAGCGCACGGTCCGTAACCCGTTTGTTAGGGAACTGCTCCGGCGTTCGCCTGGTGTTAATCGGAGAAACCACGGAAAACTACCGATCAGAGCAGCCGGCTGCTAGAATTCTCCTCCAGTGGAGGTGGCCGTAATGAGAGGCCGGTGCTAAGCCCGGGGGCCCACCAATTGGGCTCCTACCCGCCGATCATTGGTCAGGGTGGGGTGCGGGACTTGCCAACCCATACAGACGAGTCCGTCGGGGAACACCTATTCCCTGTCACGGTGGATGCAGAGAGGAGACGGGTTGGGGGGGGCGAGCCACCTGTGTCTCGGTTCGGGCGGGCCTCAGATGATCACTTGGCGTCGTTGTCACAGTGTCCGATACTCATGGACAAATGTGTAGGGATTCCTCCCGGCGCATTGTGAATGGCGCATAAGGAACTCGTCTACGTGAGTTTTAACATTTTTATTTCTGGTGTATATCTGAATTTAATCATGATTACACTTTAGTTTAGATATTAACAAAGTCAAAATTTTTTAAAATTTATTTTAATTGTTTCTTTCGATATGCCCCTTTTTCTTCCAAAACAGGGTACAATTTGAAACATAATTCATGAACCGTTAAACATGTTTTTGATGATTCCTTTCTAAGATTGTTATATGGATTATACTTTAGTGACTGAAAATGAATCTGAAGATTCATAAGGGGCGTTTATATATTTTTCAGGGAATTGAATTAGAACTTTTAAAAATCATTGGTAATAACTATTAACGGGTAATTTATTATTGCTAATTCGCAATTTCTATAACAATATCAGGTTTGGCTACGAGAATTGACTTTCTGCTATTATATAAAATATTAGTCATAAAGATATCTTTAAAATTAGAAGATTTGTGATGTTTCGAGTCGGGCCAAACAAGAGAAAAAGTTACTTTAGAGAAAAGCCAGATCAAAATCCATTAGCTCTATAAAAATGGTGAACACACCATTTTTAAAATTCTGCTTGAAAAATTGTATGTTTTTAAGTTTAAAAACATTCAAATATTGTGAAGGCTCATATATTACCATAATTATAACATAGAAGTATGAGTTATATTTCCATAATTTTATTGACATCTACACTGTTACAAAAAATAAACATCGTTTAAAGTTTTGCTAGGAATTTCTTAGAAGCTCTGCAATAACGTCACCTTGCAAAACATTTTGCGACAGTCGTGTTCGAACTGCAGATATCAGCTTATTTCAGGCACGAATATAAGATGAAAACAAAAACCTCGTAGTAGGATCTGCGGCCTGGTGGATTTTTTTAAATACTTAAATCACTATTGACAAAAAACGAGGGGCCCTCGAGTGAAATTCCGCATTTGATTTGCATGTGTATTCAAACATGAAAACTAGCAGAGCTCCGGCTTCGCACGGAGGGAAAGCCTTACGAGGGGAAGAATCTCTAGGGGGCGGATTTTAATGAAATGCCATTTTTTTCTTTTCACTTCAGAACAATGCCGTTTATAGAAATTCATTTTATGTTATGACAAAAGGAAATAATCCATTTTATAGGTCATTTTTTTGCATTTTTTTCGATTTCGGCTAATAAGTCATTTTTTCACCTTTTCCCGTCATTTTTAATGCATTTTTCGCTGATTTAATCGATTTTATGGTCCATCGGTGATTACATCGATGCCATTTTAATAGTACTTGCTTCAGATAATATTTACGAGATGCAACAAATGTTCTCCACAGAATTCCTGACTACCTATACCTGGTAGACTATTCGATTTCTTCGCTCGTAAGTGGCAATGTCTGCCAGTGTGAGTATGTAATCTAAGGTTCCTGTGACGCCTGTCAGCGTCATTGGCGGTTCAGCCGATTTCGGAATAACTAAACACAGAGATTTTTCTTGTAAAGAACAGTCCAAACCAAAAGTTAGAAAACTGAGTTAATTTGAACGAATAGAAGAAGCCTTGATTGCATCAGGAACATTTCCAACAGCTTAAGTTGTTCATCTAGTTTTGATCACATTTTTACGTCATTTTTCTTTGCTTTTAGGGTATTTTTAAAACTTTTTAAGAGCATTTTATTGATCATTTTTGGCGATGTTTTAGGTCATCCATATCCGCCCCTACTCATCTCCTATTTCGTTATAGACGAAAGTGGAGACGAAAGACGATTTCTAGACGAAAGTGGTTCAACCGCTCTCTGGAAAAAAGATAGTAGTTGGATGCTCTTATCGGTAGTGTTCCGTGGTTTCTCCAATCGCTACCAAACGAAAGCCGGAAGAGTATCACAAAGGCCTCTCCACACTAGCCCGCGAACGGGAACGGGAGCGGCAACGCGAAGGCGAGGACAGGAACGCGAACGCGAAGCACACGCGCTTCACAATAAACGCCAGCGGCAAGAGGAACAGCGTTATGCATCTGTAGCGGCAAAAAAGGGAAGTTCAAGAAACAGTTGCCGAAACCAATTTATTTCTAGCTACTTTGCTCTTTTTATTCTAATTTGCCTAATTATACAACTATTTAAAATTGTATCAGAAAAAACAAACAACTCTTTACGAAACGTACTTAAACGAAATATATAAAACTAATTTTTTTTGGGGGGGGGGAATTTTCATTCTAAGTTTTATTATGAATAGAAAAATAATTAAACTATTATTACAAAAATGAACTAAAACAACTCAGTTATGACTAACAAAACCCGACTCAAACCGAAACTTTACAATGAGCGTAATATAGAAATTATCGTACAATTGAGTTATACTTGCGATATTTTCCCCCGTTTCTTAAGCAATCCCGTGTGCAGATGAGTGCGGCAGTTACATGAAATCTCCTTCACGGGTCAAAATGTGACCTGTGCAGAATCCAAAAATTAAAAAGTGTTGTACTTATGCTCCATAGGAATACATACTTCTTTATTTTTAATGTTTGTGAATAGTTGAATATATCGAGATGCTGGATGTGTGAACAAATGGAGACATTTCAATATAAACGAAAATTGTATTTTAGCAAAATAATAATTGTATTACTATGTTATCTACTTTCTTTGTTTCAGAATGTGATAAAAAATTAATGTACTATACATTATACTAAAAATGTATAGACTGAAAATGCCCTATTTCGATGTATGGTACCAGTTGTTAACTTGTAAAGCCACCATTTACGAAATAATTGTGATGTACTTGGGCTAATTAAAAAAATTAAAAAATCTCTTTACGTTTATTTTCATTTTATTCCACTAGTGTGATAAATTTGAATGACTGATACTAAATACACACTTCTTGTATGCATTCCCGTTTTTTGTGCTTACATCCACATCCGGGTATCTTTGTTTCATCAGCAGACAAAGAGTTTTTAATTCATTTCTAACCGATCGGCCAAAAGGCCTTACATAATTAACATACAAATATCTTAATTGAGTGAAACTTCCTAAAATTATTTCGAGTGTCTTATTCGGTAAGTACTGAATATTAAATTTTCAGTTTAATTTAGATTAGTATTGATTTAAATTTAGAGAAAGGGTATTAGGTAGATTCTTTGGGATTTTGAAGCTCCTGGTGTGCTTTGTTTCATGGAATTTTGAATTTCTGGCCTTTTCCATTTCCTGGCAAGATCTTACAAGGGCATTCTTATTGAAGTTTCCCTTTGCCTGAGACCACACACAATCAGTTAGGTTGAATATGTTGTGATGGGAAGTAAGCCTTGAAACAGTTTGCCCTTCGGTTTCCAACATTTCATCTACTGCACACCTGTGGGTAATTGCCTTTAACTCTTGAAACAAATTAATATACATTGTACCTGCATAAAGCATTTTAATAGAAGATATGAAGGTGAATATGAGTGATTGTCAACGATGAAAATTAAATTGCAAGAACAATAATACACTACATTGATCATGTATCCTCACAATAATTATGTATTCTTAAAGTTTTCACATTTTGCACAAAATGTTAGCAGTATTGGTCTTGTTTTATTTATGATACCGACATTTTAGATCTGCTCATGAGCTTTCTGGCCAGACTTAGTAATAAATCTTTGTTCTCATTGTGTACTACATACACTCCTTTTTGGGTCATCCATGACTGAAAAAATCAAACATTTCCGAATATTTTCTGGAGCCAAGCACTACAAACACCGGACATTCAAAATTAAAATAAAATGAGCTATCTGGATGAGCTTGATGAGCTATCATCCAGCACAGGTTGAAAGACTTGAAATGTGAAGACCTTTCTTTAAATAATTTCAAGTTCTTTCATTATCATATCAATAAATATATGAAAGAATTATATTTGCAAAAAGAGAACTCCTAAAAGTAAAATTAAAAACTATAAAAATGTATCTATAAATATACAAAAGACACCCAAATTTTTAACATATCTCCTGTATTCAAAAACACTCAGCCGAAAACGGTCAACACGCCTATAAAAAGTTCCCAGAAAACTGTTTTTATGTCCTAGAGCACACAAATTACTATGAACTTATGCTAGCAATACCTTGGATACCTCGAAGATTTACGAACCTCGAAAAGAGACTCGTGTAACATGTAATATCACAGAATTCTAGCGATATCGACAAGAAATATCGATGTTTTGTGTATCTAAAAGTAAGTCACTAAATCCCTTCTTGAATCTCCTGTTTGCCTTGTTATGAATTTTATTCTTACTATACTGTGTCTGCTTAGAAAGAAACAAACAATATAGTAAATGCATGTACTGACTTCCAAACGCTTTTCATAAATATAATGAATAAAAATGATGGAACTGTTGATGTTCGCCAATTACAATTATTCTTAATGTGTCAAGACACATCAAGAACACAAGACATTGAATTTGCATTGTCTACATTGAAGTTAATAAGGTTTCCAGAAAGTAGTTATGATGATGAATGTTTCTGACATCCCTTGCATTCTTCCGAGAGGCTTTAGTTGTGTGTTGAGATTTCGTAAAATAGCTTTCGTTCTTTAAAGTAAAATAAAATAAATTTCAAAATTAAATTTATAGAAAAAGAGTTTTGAAGATGAAAATGTTCCTAGACATTGATTTTGCTATTGGTCTTAATTACAATATTATCTAACCATTTCAGATATATTTTATAAAATAATATAATTTATTAATATTATTAATATTATTTAAAAATATATTTTGTTTATACCATGTCTTATGCAAAAAATAGAGGTTTCGAGTAAAAAATAACGTCACTGAGTAGATTTTTTCTCATTTCAAAAAACTATTTCTACCAACAACGCAAAATACTGCTTCTAGTTATACGTCAAAGTCTCTCGCGAACGGCGGAGGTGAGAGGACGTGCCCTCTACTCCGCGGTGTCTCGTGATTTCTAAGTTGTGCGTTGACTCATTGTGTCAAGTTGTGCGTCCACATTTTGTGTTCTGACTAGTGTGTAGTGTTTTCGTGATCAATTGTATTTCCTGTTTATAAAATTCTGTGTTTCAACTGGTGATACATAAAAAAAAATATATGTTGCCTCCATAAGACGTAAACAATCGATATGGCCTCGGAGAACACCTCCCAGCCGGAATCTGAATTTATAATGGATTCGTCTACTACAAGTCAAGCTGAACTACAAACTCAGCTGTTTCTTCAACAACAATATCAGCAGCAGCAGCAGCACAACAACAACTCATTTTACATCAGATACCACAAGGTACAGTGATAGCAATGCCATTTCCCTTTTTTCCTCCTGCCGTACAGCCTTCAAGTTCAAGTTCAACCGATGTAACAAATTCAGAACTTAATCGAACAACCCACGGTAATTCAAGTAGTGACAGCAACACTCATAAATGGCAAGTTGTTGTAAGCAAGCGCAAGAGATGTAAATCTCACAGCCCTGAAAGTCATAAACAATCAAAACGTCAAAGTGAAAATATAAGTGGCATACTATCATGCAATAGATTTGCAGATCTCGAACTAATTAATGACGATGAATCCAATGATAAAGTAATCGATGAAAGTTCCAAATCCAGCAACATTCAGAAGGTGCAAAAACCACCGCCAATATTTATCCCTGGGGTAAATGACTTTCACGCAATGTCAGAAACTTTACAAAAAGTCGTGAAGATGGAAGAATTCTACTGCAAGCTTGTAGGTCAAGATAAATTTAAAATCTTACCGGCAACAACAGAAGCTTATCGATCACTTATTAAATACCTTACTAAAGAGAAAATTGAGTTTCACAGCTATCAGCTAAAACAAGAAAGAGCATTTAGGGTAGTCTTAAAAAATATGCATCCTACAATAAATATTGATGAACTGAAAGCAGAAATAGAAGAAAACGGTCATACTGTAAGAAACATTCATAACTGGAAACACCGTGTAACAAAAGCTCCCTTACCGGTATTTTTTATTGATTTGGAACCAAAAGATAATAACAAAGACATTTATAAATTGCAGTACCTTCAAAATACTAAAATAATAATTGAAGCTCCAAGAGTAAAGCGAGATCTTGTGCAATGCCATCGCTGCCAAAGTTGGGAGCACACGAAGCACTACTGCAACCATCCTTATCGGTGCGTAGTATGCGGCGAGAATCACGATAGCAGAACTTGTGATAACAAGAAAAACAAGACGAAGCCTGCAAAATGCGCCCTTTGTGAAGGTCCCCACACAGCAAGTTATAAAGGATGTGAAATTTATCAAAAAATACGCGATAAAAAATATCCACAGGCGTCTAAAATTCCACAAGATTCAAACTCCAGTGCTTCACAAAACAATATGAACACAGGTCAAGAAAACATCCCACCTACTTCGATAAATAATTTCCATCAGCGTAGTACTTATGCACAAGCACTGAAAAACTCACAAAAGAAGGATAGTCTGAACAACAATGCAACAAATACGGAGTCCAATACTCAAATATTTTCAATAATACAACAGACTTTCGAAAGATTTGAAACTATACTCAACAGACAAGCAGAACAAATAAGTGCACTTTTAAATCTTGTGTCAAAACTGCTAACTAAATAATGAAAAAATCATATAAGATAGCAGCTTGGAACGCCAATGGCTTGCTACAACACCGAGAAGAAGTCAAGTGTTTTCTCCAGTTAACAAATACGGATATCATGCTCATTTCAGAAACTCATTTCACCAACAAAAGTTTTTTCTCGCTTCAAGGATACAACATGTATTATACAAATCATCCGGATGGTACAGCACATGGAGGAACAGCTATACTTGTTCGGGAAAAAATTAAACATCACTTAAATTCTCAATTTAACACCACGTATTTGCAGGCAACATCCATTCAAGTAAGAGATGCATTCGGAACATTGAATATTGCAGCAATATACTGCCTTCCGAAGCATAAAATCCAGAGTTCACAATTCGCAAGCTTCTTCAGAACACTTGGACCAAGATTTATTTCTGGCGGTGACTACAATTCTAAACATCCATTATGGGGCTCCAGACTAACCTCCCCGAAAGGTAAATCTCTATATGAAACTATAATAAACGAAAAATTATCCTCGTTCTCTTCTGGCCAACCCACTTACTGGCCGACAGACACTAACAAAATTCCTGATGTATTAGATTTCTTTATTGTAAAAGGAGTTAACCAAAGTTACATTCACACCTACTGGTCACAAGATCTATCGTCTGATCATTCACCGATTCTACTAGTCATTAGCTCAATCATTATTGAAGACAATAAGCAAACCTCAATCCACAACAATAGAACAGATTGGAAATATTTCTCAGAATGGCTAACTAATAACAGCACAGCTAATCTACCATTGAAAACTGCTTTCGACATAAATGAAGCTATAGATTATGTAACCAGACAACTCCATCAAGCTGCGTGGCATTCTACACCAGAAATAAAGCAAAACAAAAAGCTATATATCCCACAAGTAATAAGAGAAAAGGTGAAATCTAAACGTAAATTAAAGAAACAATGGCAAATCACTAAAGACCCAGCAGTCAAAAGAAGACTAAATTCAGCTTCGCAAAATCTCAAAAGATTACTTCAAGAATATCGAAACCACGCCCTACAAGATAAACTCACAAAATTGATTCCGAATTCGAACTCAGAGTATTCTCTTTGGAAATCTACTAAATACTTGAAGAGACCGATGCAACCTATTCCTCCCATCAGAAAAATCGACAGCACATGGGCTAAAACCGACGAAGAAAAAACTGAATGCTTCGCGTCCCATTTCTCTAACATCTTTCAACCATTTCCTTCACAAATATCTGCTACAGAAGAGGAAGAAATTTACAACTTCTTAGATTCACCACTGCAACTAGCTCCCCAAATCAAATCCGTAAGTGCTCGAGAAGTTGAAACAACAATCAAGAATTTACCAACTAAAAAAGCTCCCGGATACGATATGATTTCAGCAACAATTCTACACCATCTACTAAGAAAACTAATAGCCTTACTTACTTCCATCTTCAATGCCATCCTAAGACTAGGACACTTCCCTGATCAATGGAAAATCGCTCAAGTAATAGTCATCCCTAAGCCCGGCAAACCAACACATGAAGTTGTATCATACAGACCTATTAGTCTACTGCCAATATTATCAAAAGTTTTTGAAAAACTGCTTCTGTCACGTTTAAATCCACTTCTACAAGAAAATGAAATAATACCTCATCATCAGTTTGGGTTTAGACAACAACATTCGACTGTAGAACAAATTCATCGAGTAGTAAACGAAATTAGTGACTCGCTAGAAAATAAAGAATATTGTTCTGCTGTATTTCTAGACGTAAGCCAGGCTTTCGATAAGGTTTGGCACCCAGGTCTATTGTATAAAATTAAGAAAAATCTACCGTATCCTTATTATCACTTGTTAAAATCGTATCTTACAGAGAGATATTTTCAAATAAAATTTAATGGTGAAACTTCAAAACTTATCCCTATAAAATCAGGAGTGCCTCAAGGAAGTGTGCTTGCACCTTTCCTTTATTCATTATATACTGCCGACATCCCATCATCTGTAAACGCATTGACAGCAACATACGCGGACGACACAGCCATCTTAGCTCGACATGAAGATCCAGCAGAAGCATCTCGTCTCGTAGAAGAACATCTGCAATCCATCCACAAGTGGCAGAAACGCTGGCGCCTCAAGATCAATGACAAGAAGTCTGTCCAAGTCACCTTTAGTCTGAAGCACGAAACGTGTCCACCTATAAAAATCGGATCGCAATGTATTCCTCAAAATGACTCGGCAAAATATCTCGGACTTACTCTGGACAGAAGACTGACATGGATAATACATATAAAGAAGAAAAGAAAAGAATTAGACCTAAAACTTAGAAAGTTAAACTGGCTACTTGGAAGAAAATCATCGTTAAGCATCGCAAACAAAGTAATTGTGTATAAAGCAATATTAAAACCAGTATGGACATATGGAATTCAACTTTGGGGAACAGCTCAAAATTCTAATGTTGAAATATTACAACGCTTCCAGTCTATAGCCTTAAGAAAATTTGTAAATGCCCCCTGGTACGTAACGAATGCAACATTACACAAAGACTTACAGATTCCAACTATAAAAGAAGAAATCAAGAATACCAGTGCAGAATACCTACAAAGACTACATAATCATCCGAATATTCTAGCCATCAACTTACTAGACAATAGTGACTCCTACAGACGACTTCAACGCCATCATACTCTAGACCTTCCACATCGACTTTAAATTATTCATTTCAGAAATTATAATTAATAGTTAATTTGTATTAATAATGTATCATTGGTGGAGTACGGTCATGGGATTTTACTCCTCTCATGTATTTGTTTATGTAAATCTATGTAATTTTGCCAAATGTTTGTTCACAAACAAATTGCAAAATAAAATATAATTTAAAAAAAAAAGTTATACGTCAGACGACAATATTGGTGATGTCTTTCTCCTTGCTACGATATAATAGTTCAGAAGAGAGTTGAATAAACGCATTTCACTCTTTTGTTGAGAGAGATTACCGATTTTCTTCCATAAGCCTCAAGCTACTGCCGACTTGCCGATTGTCCTCGGAAGTCGTTTCGACTCCAGGTGAAATGAGATAAGGGCTATGCAGCGTTGCCACTGGTAAGAAAAGAAAAATCAATATTTCTCTCACGAATAAGCAAATTGGACTACTGGTGTGTGCCGGCGAATTTTAGAGAGAAAAACTCTTACTACCAGATCCTGGTAACCAAATCGGGTAATTCGTGTTCATACGAGGAGAATAGAGCAAATTACTTCTAATACGTTGTGTAAACAGAATTCATGCTTTTTGGGTCCATGATACCGAAAAATTGATTGACTGCAAAACGGGTCTGTCAGACTGCCTGCCTGTCCGTTCGTCCGTTGTGGTCAACGCTAGCCTTTAAACCATACTGCCCATTTTTCCCGAAATTGATATTTCTCGATCGACTTAAAGGGACTCGAGGCCCTCTCTGTTTGAAAGAGACATTTTGATTTTGGAACGGTTTTTATAAAGAGCCTAAATACTTTCAAAATTTTCTCAAAAATGGCTCTAAAAATTTGGATTAAACTTTGACCTGGGATACCGTAAGGAATGTTTAAGGAATGGTGCAGGTCACATTTTCATTGAATTACCTAATTTTTCGAAAATTGCAACATTCAAAAAAGTTTTCGGTGCCTTCTTACATCTACAATATTGAAGTTGGATGTTTTTTTCTTAATGAAAAGCGTTCTTTAGAGACAAATTTTGAAATACGTGATGTAGTACAATTTATAAAAAATACGAGTTTTTCGCGTAATTTTGTAGACTTTTTTTTTTCATTTTTTAAACAATGTTTTCCTAAAAAACTCAGAAGTTTTTCTTTAAATTTTCTTCTCGTATGTATCGAAGAACGAAAAAAGTGATGTTAGTCTCGTTTCCGTGGAACACTGTATTTTCGAAAATTGTAGAATCTTAACATTTCAAAACTACAAAATTGAAGGTAGAGATTCATGCCTTAAACGGAATCTGTTCTAAAAATCAGCTCTTTAAAAACGGTCATTAAAAATTCTTTGAAAAGTCGAGTACTTTTTTGAAATTATTTGAGAAGTCGAGAAGTTTTTGCATTATTTTTGCTGAAAATTTATCCGCTTTACAAGAAGACATTTTCTCAAACACCGCCCCGAATTTTTTCTTAAACTTTTGTCTACAAATAGAACAAGAGAAGCTTAAAAGAACGACACGGGTCTTATTTGCGTTGAAGTTTCATAAATTTGCAAATTTAGAAACAATGCGAGAAAGTATATGCTGTTTACCACTTGTTTTTCACATTTTCTCCATTTTTCACGCGCGTCTTACTTTTTCGCTACAGAGTGGGGAGAAAGTTACGTAATGCTGTGCGAAAAAATGGCGAATTTTCGTCAGAAAAACTAGTTATAGGGCCCTTGTAACGAAAAAGTGGATAAATCCACTTGCTAGATTTAGAAAAAATCCTCTATTTCGTGTAATAGCCAGAATCCATGTTTGGTGGGTCCTTGAGACAGAAAAATTGAATGACGTCAAAACGTGTGTCCGTCTGTGAACAACTGTTGTGAACTAGCTGTTAAACCCATCAGCCGATTTTCTCCCAAATTCATATTTGCCAATCGATATGGCTAATATCGCAATCCCTGGAATTTAAAACCGATATTTTAATTTTGGGGCGTACTTTGAAGCTCCTGGGACATTTTCCAAATTTTCAAAAAATGGCTCCATCGTTTTTTATAAAATTTAGTTATTGGACAGTGTGAAAGTCGTTTAAGAGAATGGCGCAGGTCTCATGTTCGTTGAAATCCTGATTTTTCCAAAACGGCAAAAGTTCAAAGTTTTTTCAGCGTCTTCTACAATTAAAATATTAGAGACAGGTATTTTTCTTTAATAAAACCCGTTCGTTAATGATAGATTTTTTTTAAAATGGTACAATTTTTCGAAAGTTTGAATACTTTTCGCACATTTTTGCGTGAAAATCCGGGCGAGAATGTACTTGCTGTTTTCGCACCACTAGTTGTTGAATTAAAATTCGACTGCAAGAATGTCATTGAAAGGTGAAGCCACTACTTACATGCAAATTTTCATCGAAACATTGGAAGGCGTTTCTGAAAAAAGGCGTGTGGGTGTGTCCAAAAACACGCAATTTTGAGTTGATTTTCCCAAAAATAGTTTTGAATTTTAGAAAAACTAGATTTGAAATCATTTGAAGCACTTGGACTCACAAACTCAGTAATGTAAAAAACGCTCATAGTATAAGTTTTTACTATGTATGACATAAAAAAATACATTTGTTGAAAACAATTTTTTGAAAAAAACTACAACATAAAATATGGAAATGAAGTTTGTCATTTTATTCAGTGAATTTAGCACTAACCATACAAAATGTTTAAAAAAACAAAAATATGATGCAGTTTTGAGAAAATCTAGTTTTTGTATTTTTTTAATATTGCTCAAATTTCTATTAAGATTTCGCGAAAACAACCCATATTTCAGAAAAGTTTATATGGTAGTTTATAAAGAACTGAATGTGAAGGAATCATCTGAAGAAAAATTCACTTCAATTAAATCACTCACAATATTTAAAGAATTATTTTCAAATTGCAGGGCTTCGAGTCAGGGCAGATTGATATTGAAAAGTTTTTTTGGCAAATCTTCTACGATACGTTTGGGCACTAGTGTGTTCACAGACAGACATGTAGACTGGCGGATGGACGGACGTTTCAAAAAAGAAACAAGAAAAAACACAACAACACTCTATTCGTATCAGTGTACCCGAAAACTTGTCCTTCCGTTGAAATCTCGAAATCGATTGCAGTGTTATGGGCGAATGAATAGGAACCAAAGAAGACGTCTTGAGAGTACGCCGAAAATGGGACTAGCAGCATATTTTTTACCGCCTTTTATTACAAACACAGCCAGTTCCACTTTATTTTTGACATTCAAGACACTGACATTCAAGAGAATTCAAGTAGAAGGTAACAGAAATGAATGAACAGCGAGTGAAAGTACTCACGCTTACTACGTTAATAATGTATATAATGTAAATAGTCTAGTACAGTAATTCCAACTCTATTTTATAAACGGTCTGAAGAAGACCATAAGGTGTAGCCGAAACGTCATGTAATCAGGAAATACTATATGTAATCAATAAACACTATAATAAATTACGCTTGAATGTCAAAAATAAAAAGTGGAACTGGTTGTGTTAATAATAAATTATAGACATTGATTGAAGAAGGAAGAAAATAAGCCTTTTAATACACATGAGGATAAATTTTAATGAAACAAATTTGAGCGGTTTTTGAGAAAAAAACATTTTAAGCCTGTATTTCGCACAAAATTACACGAAACTTTCACAATTACGTAACTTTCTCTTCTTACAAAGTACCTTCGTAAGAGCGAATAAGCAAAAATTATCAGGTGCTTACCTTAAATAATGATATAAACCGTATATATGATGGGTCGATGACCGCAGCAGATCTCGCTGAGAGAACTTCTCGGCTGATGAGTACAGACCGGATTTTTATGTAATTACATATATTTTGTCTTTCTACTTATCACTCTCAAAATTTGAATCTTGGTGAATTGTCGCCGTCCAAACACAATATCCAACTTTTTCGTTACATATTTCTACATATTTGGTACTATGTTACATATTTTGCATTTTTTTTATTTTCACAACATATTTTTATTCTATCAATTTTCTTACATATTTTTATCTAAAGGATTATTTTCAAAAAATTCAGCAATTTTTCCTATATTATGTCTGCGTGCTACTGCGTACTCATCTCGAGGTACGATACGTGAAGACGCGGTCGGATATTCCCAGTCTGGCGCGCCTGCTTCAGTTATCTGAGGGGCGGGAAGTGCGCGACTGCGACAGATCACTTTCACATTTAGGAGAGAAAAGTATCATTGACGCCACATTTGGCGACTTTTAAGCAGAATTTCCAAGAAACTTTGGCGATCGTCGTCGTGTAACACTTTGATTAGAACATTCCATGCTTCGATGATTGTTTGCTGGTCGTAGATATCGCCAGTTTGTACTACGATAGTTTCTATTGCTTCTAGTCTGGCTGCTAAACTACATTCCTGGATAACAATTTGTGAAGGTTTAGTACCGATAGGAAAGTGTAAGATGCAAGTGTGCATCAACTTGTGCTTTCCAAATGAATTTTAAAACGTTTGCATTGTTTTTAAAATTTGTATAGGAATTTTTTTTAGATATAAGTTCAAATTATGTAAATGTGTTTTATAATTAGAGTATATTTTAAAATTACATATTATATCCGATTTTACATATTTATTACATATTCTTACATATTTGTGAACATATTTTGACGTTTCATAGTACATATTTTTCCAGTCTCTACTGATGAGATTGGTCGCTCTCTCGCGCGGACAATGTTGCGGATTTTTTTGTAATGAAGGAAAAGAATAATCTGCCACTAAAACGTATAATAATGATGTACTCGCACTGGAAGTGATTTTGGTTGTGGCATTTTTAATTCATTATTTAAGAGTTTCCTACTGTATTGGGTACTTTTAAAAAAGCCAGCTGAAATTTTCCTCTTGCTGACAATACAACAATAAATAAAGCCATAATTTGCGTCCATAAGATCAATGCTAAAATGTTGTTACCCCAGAGCAAACATTTTCTTATCAGTTCTTGCGTGCACAAAATACACTACTCTCCCAAGTAGTCACACAACCATTTTAACTGTCTTTCACTTAAATAAAAATATAAAAATAAATTTAACGTACATGAATTAAAAAAATAAGAAAATAATTTAAGTTAAAAATTGAAAGTAATTGTAAGAAAATGAGAATAAATTGAGTAAATAAATAAACTGACTGAGAATTAATAAAATGTTGCAAAGCATATTGCATAAAAACAGGAGGTTTTTGTTATAAGGTTTGTTTTAACAAATTATTATTATTTCGTAATCGTAACGCGTCTACAATTTGTACTGTCAAGTTGGCCGGCTTTGTGTGACAGGGCCTTAGGTCAGCTAAGCCCGAGCACGTGAACACTAATTTTATGAGTTCGAGGTCCGCAAAAGGCATGGACGTTTTCAAATGTTTTATGCGGGGTTCATTCGGGGGCCCTCATATCAATACATAATCCTTCCATATTACTTTTCCCTTCGGGTAAAGGTTTGTGGGAAGTGTGTGCCAACTGTCCTTGTGTGTCATTGAGGATCTGGATCCCTAGACACAGTACGATTATGCAAGCACCGACATGGTACTACCGGCTTCCATGGGCAAGGTCAACAACATCAAAATATGCTCTCTAGGTCATCATGATGGCATGGTACTTACCATTTTGTAATACCTCTAGTTCCATTTCGGATTGTCACACATTGATTTCTTTTTTAAACTAAGTAAATAAGATAAATAAAATTCAGACTGTTCGGCCCACCGACGGGCCAACGTGCGCGTTCGCTGCGGATGTTAATTCCCCGACCACTCAGAAATCAGGGTCTCAGAAAGGTATATTATCGCTTGCAGGCACCTCTATTCTCTCTCGTGTAGTTCCATCGGCCGCCACGTGCCGCGTTCCACTCCATCCTGTGTCTACCTGCTTGTAGATAGCAGCATAGTCCCCTCATCGCCCGACCACTGCGACGACGTCGACACAACCTAAACCGGCCCCGGCGTGGGCCGGCCGGCGCGAGCGCCAGTCGAGGGATCCGCCACCTCCTCGTAACTCCTGGGTGCCTCCTTACGACTCCTGGACGCCTCACACGGACGGTTTCGTTGCCGTCGAGCCGACCGGCGTTCGAACATTTTCAAGAATAAACAAACATAAATAATAATTGCTTTTTATTTATTACATGTATATTATCGCCTTTTATTAATTCCTGTTTTTATCTATGATTGTCTATAATACCAAGGATACTTTGAATCAATTAAACTAATATATCCCATATAATTAATAATCACTTAAAAATGTCTTCTTATATGGTCATTTTCTTATGAGTTCCATCATCTTTGTATTTCAAAACAATCAATCTTGGAATTTAAGAAACAAGCAATCGCTAGCTTAAATTCTCACACACTAGTTCCCAAAACTAAAACAACCAAGACTATTGACAATTGTTGTTCTTGAATCGACGTAATGAACAAATAGCAGCTCATTAAATTAATTTTAATACATGATTAAAATTTAATATTTTTACTATACAGTATTTTTACTATAACTATACTAAAACCACGAAATTTGTTGAGTAGAAAGCAGAAATTTCTTTCTAAACGTTAACACTTCTTTAAATGTATAGAATTGACGTGACGTGTTCATCTCTCGCTTTCAAGCTGAGATTTTTCGTCGGTTTGGGGTGAAATGCGTCGCGTAGATTACTCGTAATGAACGTGTCCCATTGGAAATTGATGTCTAGTGGGCTGCAGGAACAAAAATTCTGCTGGAAAAAATCACACAAAATGGTTTTGCAAAACGTAGCTCGCACACTGCTCAAGACCAACAAATAAAATACTCTCATATAACAATGCAATAAATTAAATGTTTTAACAGTCTTCACGAATAGAGCAAAAACATATTACTACACTATATGTAGAGTGCATCAGTTCTTTAGATACCAAGACTATAAAAATGTCCATTTCCATGCAGCACTTTTTTTACAAAATTATTTCTACCTGTTCGACATGTTTCTCTTTCAGGGGTTTGGGCGATACAAATTAATAACAGGCGATTTGAATCTCACAGGAACCTGAAGTAGGAATTATTAACATTTAAATTTTGAGAGGAGGTTAAGTTATTTAAAAAATTAGTTAAATAACATGTGGAGTAAAAGGATAATATATTGTAAATTTAGAATTTAAGAAGAGATCTTTAGGAAATTTTGATAGTATTAGTTTTCAGTTCTTTATGAAGTTGAGAGTTGGGAATATACCAGGGCTCATGAAATATTTTTCGGATGAATTTAGTTTGGAGATTATTTAAAAATATGGGTTTTGCCAGAATTGGACCAGATTGGGCAAGCATAACTAACGGTAGGTCGATTAACTGTGATATGTATTAATATTGCTGAGTGAATGTGTACATGAGATTTATAGTTCATTGGAGAGTGTAATTTAAAAATGTTAGTGTTAGCTTTATGTAGTACAATATTTTTAATATGGGCATTCCATTTAAGTTTAGTGTCTAAGAGGAGTCCAAGATATTTGATAGGTGGATGATATCTAGGTTATAGCTTGATAAGAATTAATATTTCTGAAGGGGGGATTGATTTAGAGTGTGAAGATTTTTACCATGACATTTATCCATGTTAATTTTAATTTACCATTAGAGGCCCAATTTGAATAAAGCAGGAGGTCAAATTGTAGTCTATTTTTGTCAGTTGTTAAATTTTTATGACTAATTAAGAATGTAGTATCATCGGTAAAGAGTGTTATTTCTGAGTATATAAAGTTGGAAGTATCATAGAGGTAGACGTTAAAAAGTAGAGGGGACAGATAGGACCCTTGGGTCACGACCGTGCGAACTGAAAATAGTTGAGAAAAAGTGGAAATAATTTTGACGCGAAAAGTGCGATCAGAAAGAAAATTTTAAATTAAATTTGAATAAATAAGTAGTGCAGCAGGGGAATATTAAATATTCAATGGCGGGCGGCATTTTCCTGAAACCCTCCACGCCTGTCGCATGACGTCAACTGTGTCGTAAGCAGTCGCTCACTGAATAGGACAATTCAGTCTGTCATCGCGGAATGACGCAATTAAATATTTGCATTTTTCAGTCTAAATCGTAACTGTTTCATTGTTTTTTTTTTGCCCAGTTGTCTATGGATATCTCCAGAATCCATAGACAACTCGCTCATGGCTGGAGGCTGCGTAGGTTTCTTTCAATTTCTCCGCGCCTTCATAATTAGCAATACTGATGTTTTTGTGTTTTCCCCCGAGTTCCTGGGTACCTAACGAAATCACTGACAACACGGGCAGATTGTATAGTTTTGTTTCAATTTCTGTGCGTATTAGAAATTAGTAATATTGACTAGTGACCTGCAGCATCATTTCTTCATTGTTAGGTTTCATTTACTAGTGAACACAATGCAAACAAACGAGTAGCTATAGGAAAACTAGCACAGATTCAGTACACAAGACTCTCCACTGAAAATTTGGCGCAAGAACCCCCTCAGTAATTACGTAACGATGGCGACAATGTAACGCTGACAACATTTATAATAAATAAAAGTAAATTATATAGCAGTTACCAGTTGTATTGATTTTATTTGTTATATATTAAAATGTATGATAATTATAGTCATAATTAGATGGCGATACGGACTGGCCTAACAATAAGACAATTTTTAGATGAAGGAAGATGGTATAGACGGAAAACTTTCTGGCAAGGTATGTGAACACGCTATTGTGTACGCCGCATAGGCCAGAGTCTACAGGACCAATTAAATTGGATTCTAGAATATACTACTGATCAGTTTTGAATATTTTCTTCTTAATCTAACAGATTCCATTAATACAACATTGGTGAAAAAATATATTCATTTATTGTAATAATTTAATAACTTTTCAATTTATTTATATTTTTAATTAAATCTTAATATTTTAATGTCTTAGTATTAGACTGGATAAAAGAAATTATTTCAGCAAATGTTGAAAAATTTAAATATAAATAGCAGCTTTACATAATATTAAACTCTGATTTCTATATACATCCCTATGTAACGGAGAGTAACAGTAACGCCCTCTACCTTTAGCGATACGTAAATTTACAGACAACCCAGCGCTGGTAAACGTCCTCTGTAGGGAGCGGATTTTAATGAAATGTTATTATTTTTCGTTTCACTTTAGAAGAATGCCGTTTAACATAGAAATTAATTTTATGTTATGGCAAAAGGAAATGACCCATTTTTATACGTTTTTTTTCTCCATTTTACGTCCATTTCGACTAGTAAGTCATTTTCTTACCTTTTCAGTTATTTTTATTGTATTTATCGATGATTTCATCGATTTATTATATTTTTAATGGTTCTTGCTTCAAATAATATTTACGAGATGTATCAAAATGTTCTCCACAGAATTCCTGAGTAGCCTATTGGATTTCTTTGCTCAGAAAGTGTAATTAATATCAGCCGTTGTGAGTACGTAATCTAAGGTTCCTGTGACGCTTATCAGCGTCATTGTAGGTTCGGCCGATTTCGCGATAACTGAAGACAGATTTTCTGATAAAGAACTGCTGCGTTCACTTGAACGACAGGAAGGAAGAAAGTCAATTACATTAGGAACATACCCAACAGCTTGAGTTCATCTGAAATGGTTTTGATAAAAATATTTACATCATTTTTATTTGCTTTTGGGGCATTTTAAAACTATTTTAAGAGCATATTATTGATCGTTTTTGGCGATTTTAGGTCATCAGAATCCGCTCCCTAGTTATCTGCAGGGGGCGGGGGAGGATTAAACTAAAAGTTGTTCCGACCCTAAAGAATAGGAAACTAACAAGTAGGCGGAAATCTGCGTCAGTTTTTAAAACTACTAGCTTCTATTTCGGATAACCGCAAAATCATTTCTTTCCATAAACTAAACTAAAACGCAAAATTGGAGAGAATTCAAACAGACAGGAGAAGGACGTGGGCGGTTCCCCATACGTTCGTGCGGGTGTTCACTCCCAACAACTCAGTAATCAGGGTTTCAGAGACAAGCAAGGTATATCATATCGTCTGCAAGCACTTCTATTCTTGCTCGTGAAGTTCCATTGCCCGCCACAAGGCGCGTTGTCCATTCCACACTTCTGTGTCTACCTGCTTGTTCCGCATAGTCCCCTCATCGCCCGACCATTGCGACGGCGTCGACACAACTAGCCCGGTCGGAGGCAGTGCCAGTCGGAGAGATACGCCACCTCCTCGCATCTCCTGGGTGTCGCGCACTGCCCAGTTTAACTACCCTGCTCGCCGGCAAGTCCGGGTTAACTTAAAAACTTCATAAGCGCTAGTTTTGCAATTTGTAGGGGCAAACGAAAAAATATCTGCGGTTGTTCTGGATGTATTGTAGCCGAGAAAAGGTGTAAAAATGAAGTGGCAACGTATGAAATGTCTCAATTCCACCAAAACGTTCCTATAAACTTAATCGGCGGTTAATCCTGAGTTAACTCCGGAATAACTCTGGACTAGCTTCGGTCGGAATAACGCGGAATTTCGCTGTTTCTTGTGTTTTTTTTTGCTTTATTACTCACAGTAGAAATACATGAACAATTTTGATAGTTAATTAATTAAATATTTGCTTTAATTCATTGCATTTATTTTACTACCACCAAAATTATGTATTTTATGCAATTTCAAGAAGTGAATTACATTATTTATCAACGTACATCACAACGAAAATTACGTACTACATTTAGTTAATTACGCAATATACTACGACGAAAAATGCAATTTTGCAATATATTTAACTAAAAATTGAAATATATTCTCGTTATTAATAATTTTGACACTTAAATCTGTTAATTCTGAAATCTTCCGAAATCAAAAGGTTTGAAAAGAGTCAAAGCGCGCATGTTGAAGGATCCGCCACCTCCTTAGGCCCCCTGGGTCCCGCGCACTGCCCGGTTTAACTACCGTGGTCGCCGTCAACTCCTGGATTAACTTTTAAACTCGATTACCGATGTTTTTGGGGGGTTATGAGCGAACGACGGAACATTTAGCGGTTGTTCTGCATGCATTGCATTCGGGGAAATGTATAAAAAGTAAGCGGCGTCGCGTGGAGTGTTACAATCCGCGCAATAATCCACCGGGTGGATTTCTAAGACGTTGTCTGAGCCGCGGTTTCTTGGAGCCACGGCTTGAAACGACCCAGCCAGTCTCGCTTGAGGAGACGGGGCGCCGGGCTTTGGCGAAGTTTCGAGACCGCGGCTTGTGAATTCCAGGCCTCGGCGAAGGGTGGTTTGGAGCCGTGGCTCATTCACTCAAATATTAGGAAAAGGAGTACTTTAGAAGTATGGATGAATTTGGAGTCATCGGCTCTGGACACTGAACCCGATAACAAGAGTTGCGGGATCGCAGCCCTTAGAACAGGTCTTCAAACTTTTACACTTTTGGGAATCCTTCAAGCTCATGGTTTTCTTGAAGGAACCTCATATTTCAGTAGCAGATAAAAACAGTTTATCAAAGCTTTTTTCTACTGAAATTCGCAAAATGATTCTTGTATCTTTATTTAATCCATAATACAAACATGAAGCTGAATAGTGAGGTAGCAAATCAGGTTTTATTTTATTTATTTTCTAGAATACATTTTATGAATAATTAACACGAGGAATATTATTTTAAATTAAAACAAATTAATAAAAAGAAAATTTTATGTACAATTTAAATTAATATTGTATTTTTTACTTAAATATTATATTAATGAAATATTTTAATGAGAAAGATAGTTCACTACCCCGTTCATACATGAAAAATTCCTTGTATACATTGCATTGTATAAAAACTTTCTTGTATAGATAGCCATTCTTTGTGTGTTTTGGCTGAACAATAGTGATCAATAGGGGACAGATTTTGTTGACCTAAAACATCGCCAAAAATTATCAATAAAATGCTTTAAAAACGCCCTAAAACCAAAGAAAAATGACGTAAAAAAATGATCAAAACCAGTTCGTATGAACAACTCACGCTACTGGATACGTTTCTTCGAATCGAGGTTTCTTCCATTCGTTCGAGTGAACTCAGCTTGCAAACGTTTGGTTTGGATTGTCCTTTACCAGGAAATATCTGTCTTTACTTATCCTGAAATCGGCCGAACCGGCAATGGCACTGATAAACGTCACAAGAATTACATTCAAAACAATTTTTGAGCGAACAAATAGAATAGGTTACAAAGCAAGTCTTTGAAGAACATTTGTTGCGTCTTGTAAATATTATTTGAAGCAAGTACCATTAAAAATGACATTAAAATCCATTAAATCAGCGAAAAACGCATAAAAATGACGGAAAAAGATTAAAAATGATCTACTGGTCGAAATCGATAAAAAATGCAAAATAATGACCTACAAAATGGATTCTTTCCTTTTGTCATAACATAAAATGAATTTCTATACTAAACGGCATTGCTCTAAGATGAAAAGAAAAAAATGACATTTCATTAAAATCCGCCCCAAGTGATCACTTACGGAACCCGTCAACGTTCCAGGGAACCCTAAGGGTTCCACGGCAGGATGAAGACCCCTCTGCCTTAGAAGAATGTAACAGTCGGGAATTTTGGAGATTTCGCTTTTCGTAAGAAACAGCATTTGGCTGAAATATTAGGACCTAACCACAATCACATGGACGGAAGAGGTCGGATTTACACGTGACTCAAAGTTCACTTCATTCAGACCTTTTTTCATAATTATTTATCAAGAAAAACAAAAGATACAAATTAATGTTTTTATTACAACTTTTAATGTTGTAATGTTTCTGGAGTTATGTTCGAGCAGAGCTGTTTTTTGTTTATTTTCAGTTTGTATTTTTATGCATGTCCTTTCATTATTGCTGTGTCTTGCCATCTCCAATAATTTATCTTTGAATTTCTCCTAACCAATTCCGGAAAGTTAGGAGAGAAAACTCTCTCCGTGTATACGCCCCTTAACATTTATCATTCGAGGATTAAAAGGGACCTAGTGAAGAAAAAGAGGTCTTCAGTTCGGGAGAACACCCCGCATTCGAAACCATTTGCAATTTGCACTGTTAGTGCAGTGCTGTGAGGGGACAATTCCGTCACATTGCATATTAACTAAACGCCAGCGGACATGTGCAAGTTTAAAAACGCATTAGTGACTTTGTGCGATGTTGAATGTTCTTTTAGACAGTACACCAACACCTTACAAGATAATAGGGAACGTTTCATTCCTGTTTGATACAAATAGTTGTCTCTTGTTACGGAGATCGTTTTAAGTAATAGGATTATGAGGAGTTTAATGTTTAATTTTGGTCTTTATGTTAATGAATAGAGCACTATATACTTAGATAAAAGTATTTTAATAAGAAAGAATTGATATAATGATAATTAATGTTACATATTTTTAACTTTTTAGCATATATTTCTGTATATTATAATACATATTTATGTACTACATATTTTCCCAATTTTTAGTATATTATTATCCGGGCCTTAGTCATGACTCATGAGATTCCGATTAGCCAAGTCATCAACTCTCGTTGCCTGGAGAATGTTGGAGTATTCTTCTGATATGTATCATCATTACAAATCTTAAGAAAATTTATTTAATAACAATAGTGTAAAAAAATTTTGGTGATGATTTTGCTTTGGCTTGCTTTATTTTTAAATTTGCAATCAATTTTCTTTTCTTTCCCTTTAACCTGCTTATTAAGTGAAGGAACTATGTCCAAATTACAAATAAATGAACAAGGACACCAGAAAATGTTTAATACATGGTGTTCTATTTCTTAAACTTATTATAATCATTATTTTTCATTAGCATTTGAAAGTGTCAAGCAATACATTAACCTAATCTATATTCTCCGCGCACGTTTTCTTGAGCCCACTTTTCGTTAGGTGCGAGAGGATTTTGAGAGTTAGTATTTCGACGTTTGGACTATTAATATCAAATTTAAAGCTTGTTATTCGATGCAAAATAGTAGAAACTATAAAATATAGTTTCTACTATTTCCAGTACTAGTGAACATTTGAGTTCAATCCTAAGCTCAATTTGTTGAAAATAAAGTAGGAATCTTTTTATTAATCTTTTCATTGATAAATTAATTTATTTTCTAATGGTATTTTTTCTTTGTATACTAAGTTATTACAACCATATTATAAAATATAATACACACAAAGGGAATAAGACTAATAAAAAAACACTGAGTGCCATTAAAATGAACCCGATAAAAAAATGAAAAATAATGACTACGATTGCTAAGAAATAATATTTCTACGGCACACAAACACGAACGAACATCAGGCAAGACTCACATCGTTAGATGCAAACTGAAAATAGTACCAACGTGAAATGACCAGAAAAGTCTAGGGATTGGCATTGTCACTCTCGCTCGCGGCTTGTTAAAGCGCCTAGTTCAATGTATGAACATTTTCTCGTGCATGAACATGGTTCTCTCATGTATGAACATGGTTCGTGGAGTGTGTACTTAGAGAGGGAGAAGCACTGTGAAACGCGTACGTGGCGCTCGAGTTATTACTCTGGCGAACGTATTGGTGTATTGGTATATTGCTGTACTGGCGAAAGTATTGGTGTAGTATAACGAACGTAACTTCCTCTCCCAGCTTCTTTATTTCTATTTAAATTAATAACCAGGTCCCCCTGCGGCTCACCCGCTTCGTCCGCGGGTCCTTTTCCTCTCAACTCCCGTGCTTTCGGTCCGCTACAGAAAGTGCGTTTGGAATTGCCCTAAACTTTGGGGCACTTTTTCATGTCAGCAGCAGAGTAATGAGGAGATCGGCCCCCCCATTCCTTTTGTCGAGAGAGAGAGAGAGAGAGGCAGAGAAAGAGACAGGGAGAGTGGGAGAGAGAGAGAGAGAGAGAGGGGAGGCAGAGAAAGAGACAGGGAGAGTGGGAGAAAGAGAGGGAGGAGAGGGAGAGGGAAAGGGAGAGCGCTAGGCATGGGCAGACCGGGCGATCGCCTGGGGCTCCGCAAATGTAGGAGCCCGATAAGAAAAAAATATTAAAAACTTGAAAAAGAAATTAGAACTCTGGAAAATCGTTTTCGTAATTTTATAAGTCGCGGTACAGTATTCTGGTTTTTAATATAATTTTCAATAATTTTCTTACCTTAATTCATTATAATCATTGCTTATAAGGTAGGACTCTATGAAATGAATCAAATGACGCTAATACTAAAATAGGTTCTACTGGAATTCGTATTTATTATTTCATGTATTTAGCAACAAGTGATTTTATTGAACACTAACTAAACACAAGAATTTTTTTAGCGTTTTAAGCTCACCGTAAAAATTGTATTATTTGATTTCTAAATCCTGTTAGTTGAAACTATAATTCAAAATATATGCCTAAAATATTTTTCTGGCATAAACTTGCAATTTTTTGGATTAAAATAACTTGTATAGTTTCTTGATACAACCTTTACACTTTTGTTGGGGCTACGTTTCAGCATTGCCCGGTCCCAAAATTGCGTACTCCGGCACTGCTAGCCAGGGGCGGCTCGTCCCAAGGGGCCACAGGGGCCCGGCCCCACCAATATTTAATAACTACACAAAATAATTTTTTTTTATCTCTACAGTAATCTCTATGTGATAATTGCAGTACTTTATTGGAATTGTTTATTCGCGAAGATCGACAATTCGTCCCTAGAACTCATTCCAAGTCCCAATAACAAGAATTGGGGGGTTATAGTTACTTGCCACGCTCAAAGATAGCGTTAGTAGTGCTCATGGAGCCCGACCTGTGTGGGTCCCAAAGCTATATCTCCACTCCCTTTACAAGGTCAGTGCTCTTTCGTACTGGGCGCGACCACTGTTTGCTAATTTTAGCAGTTCTAGGGACCCGCACCAGCAGGCCCTTCTCAGAGAACGGCAGTCTGGCCGCGCCGTTTCCGAAGTGCACGTGAAAGTTCTGCGCGCTGTAAGATGAACACAGTGGATTCATTACGCCTTTTTCCCGTTTTCTTCGCTGAGACTTGAAGAAAAAATTGATATTAAACGGTTAGGAGCAGATCAACCGAGTGACTTTTCATTTACGCAAATTGATGAAAAGAAGAAAAGAACTCTCAGTATTCCGAAAGATAAGCTATGGCATTAGCATCATTTTTACAAGAATCTTTTGTTTCTGTTGACATAACACTATTTGATTAAAAGTGTTAATAACAAATCCTACTTCTGATTTTGAGGAAAGTTGATAGATTTAAAGGTTTAATTAATTAATAATCAATATTAATTATATGAATGATTAAATGACAATTCTTTAATTAAATAAGTTATTGATTCTGAGATGATATTCGTGCTTTTGCACCTGGCCCCACCCGGACAAAATGTCCCGATCCGCCCCTGCTGCTAGCAATTGTACGTGGCGCGTTCTGCCTGATTGCGCCACCGCGGCGCGGGGCTAGTGTGACCGTCGGCGGCTTGGAGCGCTGCCGCGCGCCTAGGGCGTCGTGCCGCGTCGGAGGCCGAGCTCCTCACGCGCTCAGTCGGCGCCCGGCCGGCGCGGGGCCTCGGCGGGCCGCGTGGGGGGTGAACGTTCTTCATGGGAACGCCAAGCATTTCGAGCCCGCGCGCTGGAGCTGCGTGCGCGGCGCCCAGGCGCGCCGAGGAGGTGAGCGGCAGCGCTCCCCGCCAACGCCTCCTCGGCCCGCGTGCTCCCCTGGCCCCCGGGCAACTCGGCAAGTCTCTGCAAGCGCTCTCAGGCTTCCTGACGTCACGCTGGAGGTCCAAGCGGCTTTGTTCGCTCGCGTCGCCACCAGGAAGTCTCTCTCTCTCTCGCATAACCTTACTTGGTCGTGCGTGTTACATTTTATGTATTCTTTAAAGTGGTTCCGTTTCGCTCATTGGGTTTCACCAAATGGCATTTGAGTTGACTGTTGACTGACACATTACCCCTTGTTTTTTTTGTTGTTGTTTTTTAATTGTATTATACTAGAAAAATTCTTATTTGATGTAATGAATAAAAAAATTAAAAAACTTGCTTGTGTGGAAGCATACTTGTACGGTTCGGAACCCTTTTACAAATATCGAGCTTTCATAATTTTAAACAATATAAATACAAAATTACGAAATTTTCCTTTAATGTTGCGCAATTTTCTAAATAGGATAAACAAATATTTTTTTATTCAAATTTCAGCCCATATTTGATTAGGTGAACATTTGATTTGTCAACTGCAGGTAATGTGAGTTTATTCATTCATTTATTTTGGAGCACATCGATACCCAGGGTCATTAGAGACGACATAAATTTGCAAAAATCAATTATGTAGGTTAAATATTTTTTTAATTCTTGAAAAACAGTATTATATTTTATATTTGATATCTCTATATTGCATTATAATTGTAGAAGTCATGTAACGCGATTGATGTTTATTCTTGAATCAACCATTATAACATTAACAATTATAGTACCACAATGATATGAAGAAACCTAATACAATTTGGTCTAGTGTCTATTTTGTCTTTGTTGCCAAGATTTTCTTTTCTTTCCCATTTTGCTGCCAGTCAAGTAATTCACGATGTAAAACGTGTGCATTCCTTATTTCAAGACAACCAATGACAGTCTCAAATTGCATTTAACTGCGCAAAGTACGACCCATTCCTATGAAATGATTTCTATGCCTATCCTAAGTTACAATGGGTTGTGTCATGAAATTCTTTTCAACACACCGTGTTTATACAAGTATTTCAGTGTAATAATTTAAACAATGGTTGATGTAATACAACGTGTATTGATTTAAACAACTTTTAGAGCTAACAAGAGCTTCGGTTTATATACATATCAAAGACTGGGGAATGAAAGTACTGGATTCTCAAAACTTCTATGGCCTAAATAGATGCATCACTGTCAATGCGTAAGCACCTGAAAATCGTTACGAGGCAGCCCCTGCAAGATTGAATAGTTGGCTCAGCCGTCACTCTGCGCGCTGTCTCCGCACATCGCTTCATCTCTTCACGTTGTATGACAGCCGGTTCCGGGAACGACACGAGTCTCGCCCGGCCATCGCCATCATCCCATTCCCTCCTTCCTTCCTCCACCGCGAATTGCAGGTGACATTTTTCATCCACTAAGGCAAAGAGGCAAAAGGACGTACTATCTGCAGAAGCTGTTGGTGTAAAGACCTCATGGTCTAAAGAGTGTGGCCTCAGAAATCATCCATCCATTCTATCCAGACCCATATTTATTTATTTTTTCATGCGTTTCTTGAAATACTCAGCGACATTTCAGCAATTTGTTTCAGATAATTTTTGTCAATGAGTATGAGAGGCCTTCTTCATCTTCAAATTCTTTTGACTGTCAAGGAATAATTTGCAATAGAACAAACTCAAGCCTGTTTCCCAAACTCAACATCAGTACATTCTGCGGAATTCTTCCTCGAATATCAACATGTAAATCCTATAATAGAAAAACAGATATTTTTTAAAGGGAAATTTTAATTTACACTAATTATCAAAATACCAAACTGTTTTAATACAACCGGATTCATTTTCGATAAATAAAATATTTCTGGTCAGGTTTAGTTTTCGATTTTTAATAGCAAATGTTTTGGTTCTGGTTCCGGTTTTGATTTTGAAACGATCCGAAACGGTTTTCCTATGATTTTATCAAATAATTTCGAAATTAACAACATTGCTATTGAACATCGATTGTATCGATGTTTTTGACCATTTCTTTCCCGTCCATTGCAAGAAAACATCAACACAAATTTAAAATAAAGAAATAGTGAAACAAATGCAGACGTGTTTTGTAAGTCCTACGTCACTTCACAAACCGAGAACCCGGCGTAAAATGTTCCTCCAAAATTTTAAAAACTACAACCTTAACTGAAACCATTTCGTTGGGTTTCGGTTGCAGGGATGTTTGTAATAGAGACGAATGGATTCGCTTTCTCGAATGAAATGGTTTTTTACGATTTTGGTTATGGTGTTAGTTTGATGCCTTGTTAATGTTAACACAGAAGCACCTTCAAGGGATTGTAGAATAATTATTTTCAGTGATGTCACTAGTCAAACTTTCACTCGCGTGAATCGTATAATCATTTACTCAGTTCTCAATTGGACACAGTTATGTATTACATTTCAATGTTTTCTAAAAGACACTCCTGTATGTATGTTTCTTTCCTTGTTTTGTATTTTTTGTATTGTAAATTTGCAACAATTTAATTACATACGTAAATTAATCCGTAACGTGGATTGTTCTGCGAATTATTTCACCTCTTGATAGAAAATACATTTCGATAATTTTCTTAACTTTTGACTGTTAGTTTCGGTTGTACGTCTGTTACTTTGAATCTGTTATCACAACCACAATAGTTTACATTCTCGTTAGTTGCACAATAGTTTCTATGAAGAAGTTCCAAAATGTAATCGATATATCAAATTATGTGCCATGAAGGAGATTTCCCTGACCAATTTTTTTATCATATTATGAAGCATTGCAGCAGTCGACAGCATTTCGATCTGCGCATGCGTAGTTCGCGTTTCGTGTAACTCGTGCACCTGCGCTTGAGCCAGAAGATCGAGGTTGCAGTCGATTGCTTTACGCTATCCCATGCAAAACGTCCTGACGTACTGATACTGATCAATGACGTCCCTGCCTATACAATCAACTACATGTTAAAAAAGAACGTCAAGAATTTCTTGAATATCGTCGCGTACGTGCCTTTTCGTGAGTTGTGGTGCCAACCGTCCGTTGTGGTCGTGTCAGCGAGGCCTCCTGAACAGACAGCTTGGCGGGCAGGAGTCGAGCGCGAGGGTTGGGGCGGCGGCGGCGGCGGCGACGCGGTGCTCGTCTCCCCGCGCGCTCATCTCGTCTCGTCTCGCTCGTCCCCTCCCTGCCGTGCGGCGAGGATTGCGTACCTCGGCGCAGCTGCGCCACCAGGCCCGCAGACGGCGGCGGAACGTCGCGCCTCCAAGCCGGGGCTCAGTGGGCTGCACGAGCGACAGCGCGAACAAACGCACACGCAAACGAGAGAAAAAGCAGATAGAACCAGATGGCCAGATGGGGTTTCTTCAATATGGAAAAGATCGAACGGACAGTTGAGGCGCTAGTAGTGTTTATAGATGGACCGATGACGTTTTGAAAAGAAAAAAGAAAAAAAAAAAAAAAATATTTTTTCGGTATCAGGACACCCCAAAACGTGAATTTCCGTTGAAATCTCGAAATCGATTTTCCGCAGCATTACATAACTTTCTCTATACTACGTTTATTACTCCGTATATAGGTATGTTTACGAGAAAGTAAAAAACTGTCTATATATATTTTCATGTAATATATTAATATAAATCAGTTATCCTAAAAAAATGTTTTCTGTCTTTAAAATAAGGACCAAAGATAGTCTAATAAGCAAATAAATAAAAGCTGATATTTGGAATTTAATGAAAATAAAAGGGAATAAAAAAATGTGTACACAAAACTTGGCTTTTCCTAAGCATCTTCCCAATTTTGAAACACATTGTATTACTAACACCTACGACCGATCTATTTCGAACCCTGCTCCTCCTCCTGAAAATTTGGAAAGGAGCCCAAGTCCTACCATAACAAACTATTTTATTTCCGTGCATATGTTTATTCCCTGGTAAAAATGGCGTAGATCATTTTAATCTTTTCTAAAAACTACTTGGTTCTTGTTTTGTGGTATATTTCCTAATGTTTGTATCGGAGCAGATTATATGGTGACGGATAAACAAACTTATGAATGATCCAACGTGTTCCAAGAATAAGGAAAGTAAGTGTTTGGAAGGGGACATTGTGACGTCAGAGAAAGTGGTGGGGGTGACTCCATTACGACGTGGCGGGTCGTGTTGGAAGAAAAGCAAAAGCGACCAACACTTTTTGACACGCAGCCTGCATTCGGATGTGGCAATCATTTGGTCTTGCGATTCGTTCTGTAGATTACGTTTGGTTGATAAATGAAATAAATTAAGTCAAATAATTCTTCTGATCACAGAGGACATAAATTTGGATGAATACCGAATTAGAAAATTGTATCAAATCCTAATTGAAAATAATTATTGTAGAAGTTGTCTTTTTTTAGAATAAATACGAGGAAAGAGTTATACGAGGAAAATTGGTTAACGAGTATGATTTGTTGATAAAAGGTATTGTGCACAATACTAACATTATTTGTTGTAGGAGTGAATTAAAACAAAGCTTGAAAGTTGTCGTATTGCGGAGGTGCCCGAAATAGATATTGTACTAAATTTCCTTCTGTATAATTAGAATCGATTTTGTAGATAGTTTTAGTTTTTGAAGTTTAATTTATCGAGTTCAAGGATGTCAGATTGGGTATTAATTTGTTTTTATTACTTATTAGCAGTTAGTATCCTTTTAAAGAGTGTTTTTTATTTGAAGTGAATGTGTAATTATTCTATCCCGAATTGGGAAATTAATTGAAATACATAACCGACAATTCTTCTATATATATTCTATATATAACCGACAATTCGACTATATATACCTGTACGTAAACTATACATATCGTATAGTTGGAATTATGTATAAATTCTATATAATTATCTTTGCCTGTTGCCTTGCTCGGGTATAATTTCATTGTTGCTTTGAGAACAGTTTCACAGTCAACCTACTGTCTTCAACAACTTTACCTTCAAAAACTTACTTTCCAATCTCCGTGTATGAGGTTATTCAATGTTACATATAGGGGCGGCTAGAAGTGAGGCAGCTGGGGTAACTTGCTCCAAGTCCCGACTTAATTAGGGCTCCGAATATTTTTTTTCATTCAAAATACATTTAAAAGTATCGTATTTACTTCTAATTCAAATTAATAGTTACTTGCGTTACATGGAAAAATGAATGGTTTATGAATTGGGTGGGGAACATTTGTTTGAAATGAGGGGTCCCCGTGAATCTACTCTCTGTCCTCTTGTTTTCGCCGCACCGCTGATTATCCTGGGGGGCCATTTTTTGGAAAACATGGAAAACTGAAAAAAGTCAGGGAATGTCATTGCTGTAGGGAAAAAATCAGAGAATTTTTAGAAAAATCGTTATATGTTAGGGAAAAGTTTGAGAGGTTTAAAAAAACTAAATAATATTCCTTAAAAACACTAGTTACAGCACTAGAACATTTTTTCTCTTTATTTGGTGGGAAAACATAGTGAATTTATACTTGGTCACTGCGAAATCAGACAGCTGATCAATTAGTATCAGAGAATATTTTCTTTGAGTAATGTTAAATTACAAATCTTATCAGAAAAAAATTAAAAAATTACACTGGAAAACCGAGAAAAGTCAGGGAAAATTGTTTCAGGAAAGAAGTGACCACCCTGTTATAGAAGGATTTTCCTAAGGATGAGTCTGAAGGATTTTCCTAAGGATGAAGTGACAGTTCGCATAACAAGTGAACATCACATGTAATTCAGAGAAGTATCCCTCCGCCGCGACAGCTGTTCAGCCGCGCCTCTTCGTAAAGTATTTGGAAACATCAGTATACAGAAGTCCAAGAGTTTCGCTGAGGTATATGCACGTACGCGAGTCCGGGAAATATTTAAATTTAATTACGTATGTAGAAAATCTCTTAACAAGCTCTCACAATCAATAAAGGAAAACTGCCACGAATGTAAATAGAAAGAAAAATGATTTTAATCCGGAAACACGTGCACCAGTACGCATCTCGCATTCAAGTCTCGGTTTTAAAATAAACCTATTTATCACACGAAAAGTAAATGTAATGTAATGTTTACAGGAAAAAATAATTTTTACCGAAGAGAACATAACACTACATTTCCTAATTTCAATTACTTCTCGCGGCGCACTATATTTTTGTCGGACGAGGACATCGCAAAAGGAAGCGTTTTACAAGTTAGCCAACTGCAAACGAACGAATGCAGGAAGGGAGTCTAATGGGCTGGAGGGCACAACGACCACAGAGCCTTCAGTTATGTTGCCAGCACTAGCTGTCGCTTTGGCTCATCCTTAGGCAAATCGTTCTATATGTCCAACGCGTGCGTTTCTGCCCATTCGTTCGTGACCACTGTGCGTGGCGACGCGGCCGCGGCGCTGCCACGCACTCCGCGGCGCGCGCCACCTCCTCGGCGCTGCTGCCCGCCGCGGACGCAGCCAACCTATGCGCTGTCTGTGACGGCCATCGAGCAGCCCGCAAGGTTGTGCGATAACCGCACAAGGATGAGAGCGAGAGAGACAAAGGCTGCTTGCTTTTTGCTTTGTGTTCTGACAAAGGGCAGGCACGCTCTGTTGTTGTTTTTTTCGCGAAGCAGAGAATGCAGCCGACTGACAGCGAGTTTCGAAATTGAAGTTCTTTCTTTGGCTTCTGCATGAGGACTCCGGGTACACCTCGGGAATGACGATATCGCAATTGCGGGGAAGGACTGACGGATTGACTGTCTCCCTCGCCTACTGCGGCTGTTGGATGGATGGATGCCTTACCAGTTCTTCGGAGCCGTTAGTATAGCGTTCACCCCGTGCAGCACCAGCAGGGTGTTGTGCTGCCCAGTGGCTGTTGTTGGCTCAAAGAATCCTGGAGAGACTATCTATAAATGTTTGTTCAATGATGTAACCAAATGTTGCCAAACAACAACTACAACAGCGGCGGCGATGGTGTAGCGGTTAGCGTATTGGACTGCTATACCCAAGTTTGCGGGTTCAAACCCGATCGAAGCCGTGGGTTTTTAAGGGCGAAAAAATCCTTCGTACGCCTTCCTTCGGAGGGGAAGTAAAGCCGGCTGTCCCATGTTAGTACATTTACTGCATGTAAAAGACCCTCAAGCCTAAATGATGCCTCTGAGCTAAATTCAAATCGCCTGTTTCGTCGCCCAAGTAATACCTTCTTTCTCCCATGGTTGGTGAAAGGAGTGTAACGGAATTTGCGTGGTCAGACGGAAGAGCAGGCCTCATGGCCTGAGTCTCGCCACGTAAAATAAGGCAAATTCAATTCAATTCAACAACAACTATTCGTAACTCCCTGAATCCGACGTAAGCGTCTTCGATCAAGAGCTCTCAGAGAGTGGAAACAGAATCGTCCGGGCCATGTCACATCGCTACTAATAATACGAGGCGAGACGGACTTCCCGGCAGCCAATCACAGTGTAAGTGGGAGAATTTCTCGTCGCCTTGACATATGGCCTTTGTTTTCTGTATTTTATGGGCATCGGAGTAACAAGAGATGTTCATCATCCTCGTCTGGTAGGTAGTTAACGCACTCTCATGTTTGTGAATCAAAAGAAAAGGGTATTTAGCTGAGTAATTATCGTAAAAAAATTGTTTTCTCACGAATTCCAGATTTATTTCTGCATATTGCCGGTAGCATTGTTGTTGTTGTTGTTGTTGTTGTTGTTGTTGTTATTATTATTATTATTATTATTATTATTATTATTATTATTATTATTATTGATTTGATTATTGTTGTCAATCATCTTCCAAGAACTCTCGACAACGCTACAGACTTCTCACTTCATTCAGATTATTTTCCTCGGCAGCTGTTGACGTTTAAATTTGATTCCTCACTCACACGATTAAGAGTTCTCGAAATGTGTCAGACTGAACGAACGTCCCCTCTCCCATGCCAGGGTACAAAACAAACGAGGGGTGCAGAAAAGAAGACGATCCCGATGCGCACAACACAGCCGTTGCGTACGCCGTCCACCGTTTGGCGCAGGGCGAACATGCACCTCGCGGAGGTGGCAGAGTGCGCTTTGCCGACCCGCCACTAGCTACTTAGTTCTGCCGGCCGCCGCACGGAGCGCCGATTACGAGCTCTTCCAATACCTCTTTGACATGCATGTGTGCCAGGGCGGGGTGCTACCCGAGTCGCGCTCAGTCGCGCAGTTGGTGTAACGTCGTCCGTCATTCCTGCGGCTGCCGCCGACGGATGGATGAAATGCGACCTCGCAAACAAAGATGGCGTCTGTAGCCTGACACGACATATATGTGTATATGTATGTGTGTCGTGTCGTGTGATATATATATATATACATATATATATATATATATATATATATATATATATATATATATATATATATATATATATATATATATATATATACACATACATATATACACATTAAAAAAAACTATAAATAAATAATACTATAAATACTAATTTTTATTTCGTTCAGAAGGGGACTCCTTTGACGCCATTGAATTTATGTCGGATGGTGGGAACCCGTTCTGTCCTTTCGCTGATAATTAGGCAGCGGATGTATAGGGAAAATGCCTATTTTTTTCCTAGCGAACTTATAGACTGATAATATAAGTGCACGAATTATGACAAATGATGACATATAACGAAGTTTTATAATGCTTATTTTTGCTTTTTGAGCATAAATGTCTTTTTTAGAATTATTGGACTTTTTGTCTTTTTTATATTATTTTTCACACAATGCTATGTGTCAGAAAATCGGTCATAGACCAACGTGACGATTCATTACGAAACCTTCAATTCACGTCTTTATATTTAAAAATAAGAGAGAATTCCTAAAAGTATACTAACACATTTTTCTTCATTTCCCTATTTCCTAAATACCAACTATGATCTGAGAACATGGTTGATTGACATTAGGAGGCATGGAATGTAATACGATGCAGTGAGAATGCTGACTTGTTTCCTCAAGAGAAAGGGAATCTGTCACCAGTGGACTGCCAATATCTCGACCGTGGGCGGCTCATCCTCCACGGCCCTTCTCCCTTCTTGAACCAGCGAGAATAACTCACAGACAGCTCCTACGAAAAACGAGACAGAGCGCTGATTTGACCGACAGAATGCTGACTGATCGCTTCCGAGAAAAACGATAGAGCGTCTTTCGTTTCGCTTGTATGATTATTTGAACGTTTCCGCTGAAGATTCCCTTCAGTAGCAGTTGTACTGTTGCATGAGTTGTCTGTGTGTACGGTAGTGTAGTTATTTTTAAAACTACAATGCCGAAACAGAAACAAAGTAAAGCTTCACTACTTCGTCAGTGGGGGACGGAATATCCTTGCTACATCACCGATGGTAGCATTACACTATGCCATCTTTGTGATAAAACGGCAATTTTTGAATTTTAATTAATATTCTTTTTTCCTTTAAATTGTTCAAAGAAGGAAAATGTTTATCTTTACACGATAAAACTATTCGTTTTACAATTATTGGTATTATGCATGAATTAGTTGCAAGTTGTTTATTTCTAGATACATTCAGAAAAGATATACCACCTTTCGCAGCATGAAAAGACCAACATTCATCAAGCTAACATCAAAATACAACAGAGGAGCTGTCGACAGACGTTTCTGACTGAATCTTCCACATCGAGCAAAGTCAGTTTTTCTACATGTGTCAGGCTTTGGTGAGTGCCAACATCCCATGGAACGCCATTGAAAACCAAGCATTTAAATCCTTCTTGGAAAAGTAAACAGGCGATACCGTCAGAATGAACTCCGCGAAAAAATTATTTGGATTCTGTGGAACAAGCTGCACTAATAGATATTCGTACTGACATAAGTGAGCATTGCATTTGGCTGAACCCTTCTATTCTAACCTAACCCATTTGACATGTCTTGTTTATGGTCTGCACCGTGTCGCAGAAGATGTTAGGAAAATGTTTCCTTCAGTAAATAAACTGATTTCGTCAGTCAAAAAATTCTCTTAAAATCTCCTACCATAATTAATTTTTTTCGACAGAAGTTGCCAGAAACACCTCTTTCGCCCAAACCTATAGAAACTCGATGGTGAACTTGGTTGAGGGCAGTGGAATATTATAGTAAATATTTTGAACAAATAGCAGAACGACCTCTCTTATGATGTCTATACAAGACCGCAAATTTATGCTCGAGAAAGTACCTCTTAAAGGTAATCTTGCGTATGTAAGTTCAAACTTCGAAGTCCTTGCGGGTGTAATTGAAAAACTAAAAACTCTAGATTTGACTGTATGTGATTCCATGTCTTATGTTTGTGTCAGCAGTAGATCAGTTAGAAAAAGTTCCAAGTGATCAAGGAAAACGAATAAGCGAAAAAGTTTAAAATGTTCTGAAAAAAATCCTGGATATGTCAAAATAAAGTCAGCATGTCAAAATAATGTAGCACTTCTAAAATACATGCCAGTCACATAAGTAGATGTTGAGAGATCCTTGTCTGCATTCAAATTGTTTTGACCTCCCAAACGTCACAAATTTGAAATTGAGAATCTTGAAAAGTTACTAGTAATATATTGTAATGCAAACTATAGGAAGAATAAAATGTATAATATGTAAATCTTGTTTTACGTGAAAATGAATGCACTTGTTTTGTGTATTTAAGTTTACAAAATAATATAGAAAAAATTATAAACAATTATTCATTTTATTGTGTAACATATGATAATGCTTTTTTCTCCTTATTTTTTGAAGTTTTCAGTGCCTTTTTAGGCGCCTAAAAGACGTTTTTTATTGCCTAAACATCCGATGTCTACTGATACCTTACCGAAGAAAAGTATTTTCTATTAGACAATTTTTCTCGGTGGACAAATATTCAATAAGCAATAAAAAAGATTCACCTTAACCCGCAGTCCTACGATTTTCGGCAATTAACTTCTCCCAGGATTTCCGGGTGGACCTTAACCGGAATTCGTCCAACATTAACTGAGTTTTGAAAACTCTTTGAAAACATTTCAAAACTGTTTGAGCGACTCGTATGCCATTGATATATATATCGTCGTGAATAACATTTATCAATGATGCGATATTATAACACAAATAAATGAATCCGAAGCACGTCCAATGCCATTCATAAACTACACGCGCAATGTAGTCGGGCAGAGACGGCGTTCGCGTTCGACGGCGTTCCACGACCCTAGGAAGAGCGAGGTTAATCCGGACTAGCCAGCGACTAGGCAGTTAGACCGGCCGGTACCCGGCGCCAAGGAGGCACGAGAAGGTGGCCAGCACAAGGCTCTTCGCAGCGATACCGGAGCCCGGTCGGGCCGGGCAAGGCCTTACCGCTAGTCGAAGAGTAGGGGCAAATCTAGACATGAAATACAAGCAGGGGCGAATTATACAACGTTATTTTCATTTTAAGAAGGCAATTTCGTCGATATCAGGCAACAAGCATTACTTATTTAATTTACAACCTAATTTTTACCATTTTTAAATTACAATTCTTAATATCATTTATTAATGAAGTAAATATTGTTTATTATAATCTATTTAATTAAAAAAACATGAAAGCTACAATTTTTGTAAGGATAATTATTTCTTTGGTAATGGGATAATGCCATTACATGACGATAGCGCTCTCATTGTATTGGAGTCATGGAATCGTATTTTGCTCTCAGTTCTGGAATCTTTGTCGCCTCAGGATATTTAGGATTTCTGCGTGTAATTTGTTGACACCGAATAATGTTATGAATTTTCGTATCGCAGACAAAGGCAAAAATTTTTAACGATATTTTAGTATGGCATTGAAGAAGATACTAGGAGAGGCAGATTCATCGAAAGAAGACAAGGGGATCCCCTTTTTTTATTTCACTCACTTTATTCAAAACAGTTACCACATATTGTACGTACCACATCCAAAGGTGCTTTCCCATTCCGAATGAACTTTTTTAAAATTCAAGCTAATCATAGGGGAGCATGCGCAGAGGGGAGCAGCCCTGTGAACCCTCAAAATTTTGACTGTGGTTCCCTGGCCCCACAAAATAAAATATTTTAGTTTTGTAATATTTTTTTAATCTTTGACAAAAATGATGTGCGTTACGATGAGATTCGTTTTAAAATTTACAGTGTATAAAGTTTACAGTGTAAGCGGATTGGTTCATTAGCCTATCCGTAGCCTACTTAATTTTTGCAAAAGCTATGAAAAATTGAAAATTGTGCATTGTGTACCTACAGTGTAACGGACGAATTCGAGGCAAAAACTTGAAGAAACTTTCAAATCCACCCATTTAGAAAGAAATTATACACCCATTTAGAAACTTTCAAATCCACCCATTCACCTCTATAAACTTTTGAAATGCGTCAAAAAATCTACAACCGGCATAAAAATCTGAATGTTGAATGAAGAATGCAAGAAACTACCCCGGACAAAGATATGATTACGTTGTCCCGGACAACCAAGAAACATACCCCGAACAGATGCCAAGCAAGAGACGATCCCTCCTGTAACTGTCCAAAAGTCCATTTTAAAAATGTATAAATAAACAAATTTGTTGTACAAGTAAAATGTCATATGTAAACAAAATGTTTATTGTATAAAGGGGCCCAGAAGTATAATTGCTCCCCCTCTTGTTTTAGACTGCACACGCCTACGAAGCTAACAATAAAAAATACAAAACATTTTTACATCTTAAGTACCCTCAGCAAGAGGATCCCCTAATGTCATATTGAACACGTACTAATTAGAATCAATTAAAAAACTAACTTACTCAATTTAAAATCAAATTGTATTATATGTTTAATATCTAAAAAAAGTTCTTGGGTGATCCTGCGTACGTTGGTTTGCTATAAGACTGATCCACCCCTGATTCGAACCACTTCTAAAATGAGTCGTGGACATTCGTCATATTTGCTCTTTGAGCAAATATTACAAGCTATTTTATTCGTGATATCTATAACTGCCATCATGGAAGTCATGTTTCATTTAAAAAAATAAAGTTTAGTGACCCTTGACTAGCTAATGTTGGTAAGCATGTAGACTTATTATTCCACCCCTGATTCGAATCACTTCTGGTCGACATTCTTCATAATTTGCACTTTAATATTCCTTGTTTCCGTCGTTGTCGCCAGCCAGGTCAGCCATTTTGCGCCCCCAATGGCCTTGTCTGTCCGCGCAACGTCATGGGCCACGGCGATGGCCGAGTGACGCGATCAAGCCCCTTGATACCCGGCGCACAGGGCAGTACTGGAGGTGTCTGGTCAATGAGAGCAGCGCCACTGGCAGCAGATGACAGAACTAAGCGTGTCTCGAGTCGGCAGACTGCTCTTGCCGGGGCTGAGCTCCCGCTCGCCCGCCACGCCGCGGAGAATGCGACGCTGTCCTGTCTCCCTCTGTCCTGCTCGCGTCGTCCTTGTTCGCGACAGCCAGCACCGCCGCCACCGCCGCCACCGCCGCCACCGCCTCTGTTGGAGGCCACGCTTCCCCTCAACAACGCTCGCGCTCATGTGTCATGGCTTCCACATATCTTTTGACTTATATTTATATATATATATATATATATATATATATATATATATATATATATATATATATATATATATATATATCCTCACAACCCCTTTTAAACCCGTTCCTGAAATTATACAAATAAACAACCCCATTCGTAATAATTAATTGGTATCTTTCTAAATGTAGGTTGTGAAGCACAATTCAACGAATTTTTTTTACGGTCGTGAGCACGCGAATCGATCCTATACAGGAAATCGAAATAAAAATTATTATTACATCGGGAAGAGGTATAAAAATTAATTACTCCGTATTTGCTAGGATATTACCATCTAAAATAATAACTCCATAAAAGTTCTATTATGAACCGAATAAATTTGGTTGGATTTATTCCTTATTCTTTCAGATGTTGGCAAAATTTTCTTCGCTAGTCAAAACATCAACTATACTTATAAAACAAAACAAAACAACAAATACATATATAATACCCTATTATTAACATTTACAACACATACTTCCTTCTACATTCATACAATTAAATTTTCTTAACACTCGATGTCCTGTAATAACAGTAGCGCCCCCAAGGGGGCGGGGGCTCATGAGGCTCAGCTCCCCCCTCCCCGGAGCCAATGATACGTATTAAAAAATACATTTTTACTAATATTCTGCTCTAACAAGGTACATTCAATTCAATCGTTTCCATTATAAACATTAACTTTATGTCAATTAATAAAAATATATTTTATATTCAGCATAGGCACTAAATGAAAAGTTCTTTATGAGAAAACATGAAGTCGGTTGCACTCTATACCTATAGTCCCCTCCCTTTCCCGCTCCCACACCCACAGAAAAATTCTGGGTGCGTATATCACCTCATTCTTCTTCCAAAGTGAACCAGTTTTTGACGAATCCCCCTCGTGTGAAACAACTCACGTTAGGAGTTAATCCTCCAGTTGGTTACTCCTCAAGTGAGGACTTATACAGAGAAGACAATATTTGTCAATGCAATGTACGACTTCTGGGGATATCAAACCAAAGGAAGAAAATATAAAGGAATGTACTACTTAGTTAAACGTATGGGATTAATGAGAAATAAGGGTTGCATATGAGCTTATGTTCAATGTTTGGGTGAAAGTAAGTAGGGTTCGTGCACTTTTAGCGGTGTCAAAAGATTATTGGCGCGATAATCTGATTCTGATTTAGAAGTATATCATATACCTTCACAAATATACTATTTGTTATTCCAGGGATAATCAAAACCAGTGCTTTTTCAAAAAAAAAACAAAAAAAAAACAAAAAAAAAACAAAACAAAACAGACAGACCATTTCATATAAAAATTGTCAATATTAAACTTCATTAGAATAAATGTCGACCACGTGATTTTACATGTCCATTGACCCGTAGTTTTTTATTCTTTAAATTTGAATGGAATGAAAAGTTAAAGTTTATGAAGTCGCAAAAACACACAAATAAAGATAGATATTAAAGTTTATTATGTTTGTAATTGTAACTGCATAAGCAAGCTTTCCTCACTGTGGCCCACTTACTATTGCTATCGCACGTCTTCTACCACTAAATAATGTTGGTAATGTAAGTAAGTCATAACTATAGTATTATTGAAAATATAATAATTATGCTATTATAATTGAACAAACCTCGTGTAAAATTCAATTGTCGCTAAAAACCAACGATGTTGATACGACAAAAAATAAAGCAAAAAAAGAAGATATTGGTACGAATATCTTTCACGAGTCTTCCAGCTCACGATAATACAAGGCACAATAATGCTAATGCATATTTTCAACATCGTAGCTAAATTATTGACTTTATATAACTGATTGTGTTATAAAATTAATAACTTTCTTCCAAACAAATGGATGATCTTCATCGACAATATGACGGAAATTAATAGATACAAATTGTTTTAATTGAGGACACTTTTCCAAAAGATTATAGCTAAGTGCTACATCATTTTGGCATTAGTCTTTCTCTTTAATTCGGGCAAATCAAAATACATTGCTTTTTATAAAGTAAAATGATCGTGCGAAATCGCATTCAGAGACATTGATCGATCGACCCAGCAACGTGGGTGGGTGTCGTCACATCATTGTTCGTCCGTTGCGGGTGTTCAATCCCCGACAACTCAGTAATCAGGGTCTCAGAGAGAAGCAAGGTATATCATCGCTTGCAGGCACTTCTATTCTTGCTCGAGTAGTTCCATCGGCCGCCACCATGGCGCGTTGTCCATTCCACACTGCTTGTTCAACCTGCTAGCTCCGCGTAGTCGCCTCATCGCCAGACCACTGCGGCGTCGGCACACAACCTAACTCAGCCCGCTGACACTGGGGGCGCGCCGGTCGAGTGATCCGCTACCTCTGTGTAACTCCTGGGAGCCGCGCACTGCCCGGTTTAACTACCCTGGTCGTCGTCAGACCGAGTTTAACTTTGAACTTCAATTACCGCTAAATTTTTCGGTTTATTGGGCACATGAAAAAAATATTATGTCGTTGTTCAGGATGCACTGTCGTAAGGAAAAGAAAAAAATGAAGAGGCGTCGTGTAGAGTGACTCAATCCATGCCAGAATGCTCCAGTAAACTTAATCGGAGGTTAAACCTGAGTTTAACTCTGGAGTAACTCCGGACTAACTTCGAAATAACGCGGGAACGTGGCTGTAACTTGTAAAAATCTGTTATACTGGAAATACATCAACAATTTTGAAAGTTTCTAATTCATAAAATATTTGTTTTAATTTTACTGTATTTATTTACTGTATTTTATTACCCCCAAAATATTTATTTTATTCTTGAAAAGTATTGCATAAAAGGTATTAATTACATGAATGAAGTCTGATGATCTTCGATCTTACATGATGATCTTCGTTCACAATAAGACGGTAAAGAATGTATAAAGAATTTTAATTGAGTACACTTTTTAATTAGTGGAGCTAAAACAGCACAAACCTTCTCGCCCTTAGTACCGATTACGTAATATTATTTATTTATTATACAGCAATTTCAGTCTATATGAACCATCTCAATCAATGGGCGCTGGTAACAATCCGTGCATGAGGCAATAGGTGCTGCGATCAATGTGTACATATTTTCTTATTATTTCTTGCTGAAACGCTATTCTTGTCGTAACGGGTCATCCGTACAATACGTAACGCTAATTTTGAGTAATTTGAATACCCCCTGTCCCCCCTGTAACGTACAGGAGTATATTCGTAACGCGTGTTTGAACACCCCTTAAATAATTATGTAACGCTCCCAACAATCCCAATTCCCAAGAAATTATATTACAGTAAAAACAATTTGAATACAAAATAAGTAATAATTTTAAGTCAGAATTAGTTTTCTACCCCGAACGATTAGATTGGGGACAATTTTTAGGTGAAGGAAGAACGCAAAGACGTGAAAATGTTTGACAACAAAGCCTTTCACTCGCCCTCTTGGATGTCGCTTGGGGTAAGTCTTCTATGCCAATCTAATTGGATTCTGGAATATAGATAAGTTTTAATATTTGCTTCCTAATCGTACAGATTGAATAAAAAATATATTTCCATTTATTGTAATAATTTGCGCATAATCAGCTGAATTCTTTTAAATTTTCCAAAGGAAATTAAATATTTTTATGTTTAAGTGTAAGACTGAAAAAAATATTATTTCAGCAAATAATGTTGCATAACATTGAGCTAATGCCCTCCTACCCCGATGTAACGCAGCGTAACGCTGCCTCAAACCCCTTCCCCCGTGTTTGGCGTTACGTAATTTAAGGACGATCCCTACATTGACCATATGTTTCAGTTTTCATTATTGGGGTTTTATGAAAGATCTTTTAAGGCGTTATTTATGAAACACAATTGCTTGTTTCAATTACATAAAATTTTATTGTAGTGATTAATTATTGTTATATTGGATTTTCTACGAATAAGTTATTATTCGCTCATTAACATTGAAATTGTTGGCTCAAAATGTGCAATATTCTTTGTAGTACAATCTTAATTATTTATTCTTATTGTGTTTTGTTTCAAGATCCTATTAATATTCTGGGGTATGAAACCCCATTAAATGGAGTTGAAGTAACAATTTTATTTCAGTACATACTTATGACAAATCTTTATTTTTAATCCTTAAATTCGTTGAATCAAAGAAAGATGAAAAATCTGAAAATGCGGAAAGACGGAAAGCAAAGGTCATGAAAAAATTGCAACAGTGATGTGAAGTTTCTTGTCTTCAAATACTTCGATCAGCTTCCCTTTCCGAGCGCGCGTTAACAGAAAGAGCGCTGCGTGTAGTGTGTCAGCCTTAGATCCAAATCCATTAAACACGAGTCGCAAAAAAATCAAAATTACTCAAAAAATGCTTATCTAATATATGTATATCATTGGATCCGTCTTTTTACGCATGTTATTACAGACTAAAAAAGTATGTATAGTCTCATTTGAAAGGAAAAAAAAAAAAAAAAAAAGGAAAAAAAAAAAAAAAAAAAAAAAAAAAAAGAAAAAACATAGTTAATCTCAATACTTCAAAAAGCACAAATAATGTGGTAAAAAGGTCTTAAGTCAAAAATCTTAGTTTGGAGAAAAGGGTTAGATTATTGAGCGGTAATCTATATTAAGCCGATTAAGCTATATTTCTCAATGCTTTTTTTGTCGTAAAGGATGCTACATGATCAGTCGATTTACTTAAATAAAATGTCGATACTTAATTTGTAGTTTTAGTACTTACCCCAATTTCGCCAAAATTTTACTTAAGAACTTTTTACGCCGTGACCATATAATTTGCTAAAGTGCTAGTGGGACAGAAATTGCGATATTTCAATATTATTAAGTAACTATTTCCGATTGCGCGAGAAAGTATGTGCTGCTGTAGCACCGCTAGTTGTAAACTAAAATGATGTGAAAGAAAGACCGATCGACCGAGCAACGTGAGTGGGTGTGTCACTTGTACGTTCGTTGCGGGTGTTCAATCCCCGACAACTCAGTAATCAGGGTCTCAGAGAGAGAAGCAAGGTATATCATCGCTTGCAGGCATTCTTGCTCTTGTAGTTCCAGCGGCCGCCACATGCCGCGTTCCATTCCACACAGTTTGTGTCTCTACCTGCTAGTTCTGCGTAGTTCCCTCATCGCTCGACCATTGCGGCATCGACACACAACCTAACTCGGCCCACTGACACTTGGGGCGTGCCAGTCGAGGGATCCGCTACCTCCTAGTAACTCCTGGGAGCCGCGCACTACCCGGTTTAACTACCCTGGTCGCCGTCAAGTCCGGGTTAACTTTAAATTCCAATTAACACTAATTTTTCAGTTTATGGGGCATACGAAAAAATATTCTGCCGTTGTTCTTGATGCACTGTAGCCGGAAATAATAAAAAAATCAAGTGCAGTCGTGTAGAGTGTCCCAATCTATAATAAAACGCTCCAATATACTTAATCGGAGGTTAAACCAGAGTTAACTCTGGAGTAACTCGGGACTAACTTCCGAATAACTCGGAATTTCCCTGTAACATGGAATAAATATCCTGTTTTGCTTAATTTACTTATACTGGAAGTACATGAGCAATTTTGAAAGCTAAAAATTTGTTTTAATGTATTTTATTACCCCCCCCAAAATATTTTATTACTCTAGAAAAGTATTACTTGAAGTGTGTTTGTTTCATGGACCGGTTTCACCAACCGGAATCAAGATGATCCCTGAGTTGAGCCGAGTCAACTTCAGTTGATCCCCGTTATTCGTTTCACCCACGGTTTAAAATTATTATTATATATATATATATATATATATATATATATATATATATATATATATATATATATTTTACACCGTGGTGAAACGCACAGGGATCAATCAAGTCGGCCTTGATTTCGTGGGGTCAGGATCACGAAACTCAGATCAACTATGATCCAGTTTGGTGAAACTGGCCCTGTATTTATTACATTATTGTCAAAATTCATCACTATGAAAATTACCTAAATTTAGTTAATTACACAATCAACTTAAATTTAAAAAATGCAATTTTTCAATATATTTCATTAAAAATTGAATTTTATATCTCGTTACTAATAATATTGTTATTTGTAATATAAATGTTAATTTTGAAGTCTTCAGTTGCTGTTCTGCAACAAGAACCTAAAATGAAGTGTTAACTTATTCATTCGTTCATGATGCAGTAATGTACCTCGCATATAACATTGTCAACAAATTTAATTAAGTATCCACGTACGGCAAATAAAAACGATAATAGTGATTTATATTCTAGATTTAAGTCCCGAGAAATTGAGATTATGAACAGTCCCACAGAATTTACATTTCTCCAAATTTCAACGCTTCCTTACTTAAGTTGCGTTTTATACGTTAACTTATTAGTATTTATTACTCGTTCATTTGAAGACTGCAGAATTAGGAACTACCGCGGTTTTCAAAGTGATGGTCCGAATACAGAATCGAGTTTACACGATGTCAAACAGCATTTTTGCTAATGCTGACGCAACCTGAGACAATTCGGGAAAAAGTTCTTGTTCGTTTTTTATCGTTTCTGTGATGTCTGCGGATGAATCAAACCCATGTCGGTATTAGGAAAGAGTTTAAAAATAGTCTACAATGTTACAAGAAACAGTTTACAATAAAAGAGCAAGAACAGATTGGTGAAAAAGTTGTGACACTAAGAAAAAAGAGATTGATAAAGAAAGTATATTTTAGATGATTTCGGCAAATGTTTAGGAAAATAATTTTTTGGAATATAATTCGGTTAAGCGAGAAATTCCGACTCTTCGAAAACTCTACAATTCCATTAAAGGCCCAGACACTAAATTCTCAGGAGAAATAACATTTTGGAAAATATTTAAGGAAATTCGATTTGAATTAAAAAAAAAATGCAAAAACAGAAATTCAGTTTTAGGGGAGAGTTAGTTGAATGCCATGCAACGTTTCTGAGACCTCTAAGAGAAAATGACAAGGATGCTCGAAAACTGATGATGATTTACACTGATACAAATTGGGTGCTTACTCACAACACTAAATTAGTGCTGGCAACACACTGAAGTAGGTATCCGATGTGCTAAAAACGAGAGCCCTCTTCAAAGAACAACAGTGGTTCATGAAGGCGAAGAAATGAGATTCATCAAGGGTGCAGAGCGAATTCCAAATCGATTTGTGGGGACTATCATCATGAAACGAACAGCGAAAATTACAAGAGATGCTTAAGGGTCTGTCCAGCGTTAGTATCTGGACGTTTGGACAACTTTTAAAACAAAGAGTTTGAAGTCACGCATTATACGCTAATTAAAACGCATCGTTTAATACACCTATTTATTTGTAATAAAATTAGGTACTAATTTTTGTCCTTTCCTTAACTCTTACCCTCTAACGCTTTAAATAGATTAACAATTTATCTTTCGTTAGTATACGGACGCGGAAATGGTTAAAGAAAGTGACACATATAATGACAGGTGAAGGTTTCCTCACTTTGATACTTCATTACCATACTCAGTTTGGAGGAAGCCTTGGCCAATATTTCTCTTTTGATTTATAATATGACAATAGTAATACTTTAAAAGCATTGCCATTAAATAATTAAAATTAATTGGTGTTGCGTGTTAGTATACGGACGTTAGTATACGGACAAATAGGCAGCCAACAAATTAAACCGGAGTAGCGCTTCTTATTCCAATGAATTCTCCGAATTACGATTGTGGATCACATAGACAATACAATAAATTTATTTAGAAGTTAAATTAATAATATACATTCATATAATAGGCTATACAATTACATAAATAATACAATTAAATCAATGTGTTTATTACATATTTATTTTATCTATTACTTTATATTTATTATTTTTTATTATACATTTATTTATATTACAATTAAATATATGCATTTAGGGATGATAATTAATTATACAAGTTTCTCATATATTTTAGAACATAATGTTACAAACTATTTTTTTAAGATTCTGCTCTTCATTAAATTATTTGTTTCTTTCCTTTTTTCAATAAATTTTCTGTCTTAATTCTTTCTTCCCAGTCCAGAGCATGGTATTTGTAACCAATAACGTAAGGAGATAGAGCAACAACGTGGTGAATTTTTTGCGTGCCTTTTACTGTAATTATGCCCTCCCAATTTTTATCCATATTCTTCTTTTTCTTTTCAATTGTGGAAAGCGGTATAGCAATTACAATTGTGCTGAGACTTTTGCAATAGTTATGAAATGCATCAGCACTCCTAACTACTGTTTTCAAAGAACGCACTTTGTTCCAAACATGGTGCTTGACAATTGCGCCAATTCCATCTACGGCACCTTTGCCATGAGATGAAGCAAAAAATGTCCATTTCAAGCTTTCCAATCTAAAGTCCTGTTTTAAAAGAGTGATGTTAGCAAAATTGTATTTTTGCTTAAATTGTGAGGCAGCTCCATCCGAAAATACATGTAAATTTTTAAAAATGAGTTTTTACTAATATGGGTGTTCAAAACAGCTCGCAGAAATATGTCAACACAGTATCTATCATGGGTTATATTTTCAGAAACTACTGCATAACTTTCGCACGTTTTTTATTTTTGGACACGTATTTGTGGATTTAACCAATGAGCAGATTGTATCTCATTCTGGTAGTTGCAGGAATAATTCTCTGCGAAATCTACTTGAATCACAACATTCGTAGCTGAAGAAATTTCTTTTTCAATCTTAAAGCACCTTTAAGATGCACCTTTTTGTGACTGATTTTGATTAAAACTGTGTATCAAGAGGAATGGAAAATGTTCTTTAATTTTCTCAATGGCATCATTCAATGTTTCCTCTAATAAAACGTATTCATACCGTTTCTCCACCATTATCCACTGACGATACTGCACAGTTAGTCTTTTCTTAGATAACTTCAGTGGCTGATCAACTATTGTAACTCCACACATTTCTGCCAATTTCTTGACAACTGCAACTTGTTTACGCGGGCTCTTCGGCATTGCTGTGGTGGCCTTTTTCAAAGCTTTCCCCACAACTGAAGGAGACAGTTTACTAGTTTCCGGTAGCTTAGCGTATTGCCTTTTAGCAGCGCGACTTAACCTTTTCCTTTCTGCATCTTTGGCTCTTCTCAATGCACATGCAGTTGATGTTTCCGATCTTTTTGTCTTTTCTTTATATTTCTTCATTATAGCCTTCCTCTTAATCTTGTAATTAGGATCATTCTTGTCTTTCCATATACAACTTCTGTCTATCAGCGTTTGTTTTCGCCATATCTCCTAACCTAAAACATTTTAAAAAGCGTTTCAAGAATGTAAGAATACGAATTTGCAACGACTTCCAAGTATCATGGCTTTACGTACCTTTCAGTTAATATTCTTTACTAGACAAATGCAGGTTACCCACTTAAATTGTCTTCAAACTTTAACATTCGCTTCAAATCACCACATTGTCTCATACGTGTTGATCTCCCGTTAGTATCCGGACGCAAAAACAAACCTCTTTTGTTTCAGTCTCGGGCATTTAAAACGCATGACAACTACCTCTATCTTTCAACATACACAAGAACTAGGAGGCTTGAAAGTTTCCAGAAGATAGCAGCAATTTACAGGTTTTTACTGAAAGTTTTCCAAAATTTTGTTAGTATCCGGACAATATAGAGATGGTCTCTAATATATGCATTTTTTCGAATATAATGTGATTTGAGTCGACAGACTTTAATGTGAAATCTTTGATAAAAGCATCTAAAAGGTATGGAAAAAACGAAACTATAAGTTTACACAGTATATTCCAGTTAAAAAAATCTTCAAAATAATACTTGTTCACGGTAGTTTCGAACGCAATTCAAACGGCTTCAAATTATAAGTGAAAAAATGACATAAAATAAACTCGCAATCAATTTTACCATCAAAAACAAACATTTCAATGATTTTTGAACAAGATGCATTCGTGTACAGAGCGCAACAAATTATTTTTATTTTGACCAGAAATGGACACATTCGCGTGGACGCACCCTTAACAGACCGTTTAATACCAAATATTCCAGATGGAAGTGTGTTGTTTTGGATAACGCACGATACCACACTGTATGAGAAAATAAAGCTCTTAATTCATCAACATGTAAAACAAATACAATCACACAACAAATTTCAATACTGAGAAGAGAGGAACTATTAAAATTAGTGAGATGTCACTACTCTAAACCAATACATACAGTAGATGGGTTATAAGTAGGCTGGGGGAGGTTATTAATAAATAGGCTATGCATTTTGTGTGCATATTGTTTTTCTTAATCATATTGATAAGCATAAAGAACACAAATTAATTTCTAGTTGTTTGGAGTCAATATACAAAATTTTACTGTGGACATTTTAGTATTTTTGACGATTTATCGTATTTTTACTTTAGGAGCATATAATGGCATATATTACATACGTTTGATATATTTTTAAAAATGTTCTCATTTAAAATTTAAAACGGAAGTTTACTTTTAACTTTGGACTTTTTTGTTTGAATTGAATGGTACATTTCCTGGTTCCTGATTGGTACACAGTCTGACAGTATCCGTCCGTGTCACCGCGACCGACCTCCGTGAGAAAGAAGCCGAACTGTAGCTTGTGCTATCCAATATTGTCCCATTGGCGGTCCGGCGACCGCATGCGGCCCGCGAAAAGTTATTGGTGAAAAGTGAATGTCCCTTGGATCCATGTCGAGCGAGAACATGTGTGCTCCTATCACACGTGCCCTGCTATGGTCAACCCCCTAGTGTAAAGGACTTTTTCTTATTGTAAATTAAGAAATTCAAAATGATCCCAAGGTGTGTTATGCATGGTATGGCTTGATATCATGCATAGGTTCACTCTCCCCCCCCCCCACGTTTCAGAGCCCGGTTAATGAAAATATGGCTCGCAACCGTATTAAAGGTATTACTTATGGCCCTTGAGGCCTTGCAAGTTGGACATACAACGAACTGTTTGATACGACGCAATGAACAGTTTCGTGATCAGTTGAGTTTCCTTACACCAAGAACTCCAAGGTTCGGTCGAGAATGCAGCAGTGGCTCTCGAGGTTCTTTACTCCAAAATCATGCGTACATATCCTCCCTACAGAAGAAAAGTGACGTATATAAAATGTCATTTTGCAGGAGAAAGGTTTTCACGTAGGCGGAACCGCTTATTTCGAGGTCGAAGGCAAAGTTATAAATTTTAGAATATCTTGGTTGACTGGTGTAGTATTTTTTTTGAAATTTTACGAGTAAAAATAGACTTTTTTGAGTATATTTCTTCAATAAACTAAAAAAGAGGTATCATGCTGCTCAAGATATAATCTCACAGTACTCTAAAGTTAATAATATAATTTCTTCTTGTCACCCCTCCATTGAGACCCAATATTCAACTATAATTGTGCTGCAACAGCCAAACTTTTCGCATTTATTCAAACTTTCGCAATTTTCAGAAACTCTGAGTTCACCGAAAATGAGATCTGCACCATTCTTTTAAGCATTCTTTGTTCTATTCCAAAATTTAAAGAAAAAATTTTGAGCGGTTTTTGAGAAATTGTTCTTTTTTTAAGTTGCATTAACTTCAAGCAGAAAAACCGTGACAATTACTCGTGTTTTTCAAAAGAATTGAACATGACCTTTTTTAAACCTTAAATAACCTATTTTAAAAATCTGAGTTTTTAGAATAGTTTTTGTTTAAGACAAAATTTTCTATTTTCATTATTACAGTTTTGAAATGTTAACTCTGCAATTTTTAAAAATACAGAAAGGTAAATGAGGTTAGCGCTTTTAATTGTACTTTGGTACGTATCAAAAGAAAATTTAAAGGAAAAATTGGAGCCATATTTGAGGGATAAATGTTTAAAAACTGTCTTAGATTGCGCCAAAACTACTCATATTTTCGAAATATTGTACATGACTTTATTTCAAGATCTGTCTTTGAAAAATATATTTTATTACGGGAAAATCTCTATATTCTTCAATATTGTAGTTGTGGGAAGAAGCCGAAAATAATGAAACTTTTGCAATTTTGGAAGAAACAAAGATTTCAAGGACAATAAGGCCTACGCGTTTAAGTGTTCATTACGCAGGCCAATAACAAAGTTCAATAAAAAATTTGGAGCCATTTTTGAGAAAATTTTGAAAATGTTATTGATGTTTCATGCAAAGTACTCTCGAGAATCAAAATATCCTTTTGAAAGTCCCGGAACCTGGAGTTCAGATCGTTGAGGTAATATGTATGTTTTTAGAGAAAAGAGGTTGAACGGTTTAGGCGATAACGTTGACCACAGACAGACTGACAAACAGACGTTTTGCCGTCAATCGCCGAAAAAATATGATTTTTCGGTATCATGGATTCTGACTATATAACGTAATTTACTGCATAAAGGAACAATATTTATCCACTTTTTCGTTACCAGGGTCTGGCAATGAGTTTTTCTGTCAAAATACGCCGTTTTCCGGTGGACAATTACAATATTTTTTCTTCTTACGAAGTAATGACAGTGAATGAAACAGCAGACTCAGAAGCTTATAAGTTTTGCAGACTTCTGGCCATTTCGGTATATAGTATATTTCATTGAGAACATCTGCATTAATGTTGAACGCAACAATACATGTTATATGCTGCTTAAATAGCATTAGTTAATAACGTACTAGCACTGCAGATGTCTGGAAATGAAGATGGCACCACCAATATTATATAGAATTTACTATTCACTTATTTTATTTAGCCTAGTAAAACGTAATGAAACTTGTTCAGCTAAAACATTACTTACTTAATACAATATTTACACAGAATTAACATCTTTTCGATATTGACAACTTGTCAATAGTGAATTGTCGTCTAATACAATGCGTTTCACATTGATAAAGAGCCGCAATTCACAAGAACTTGTGCATAACGCAAGAAATGTTTGCTCTAAGTTTCCAAGTTTTGCTTTAAAGTTTATCCAAATAAGGGGAGGTAACTGAAGAAAACTCTAGGTGTTAGGGGGGGGGGGCAAGGTTCTCATGGCCCCTCTCTGGATTCGCCACTGTACCATGATGTAATGTTTCCCAGCATCTACAACACATCATATAATCAGTAATCAGTTGTAAACAATGTCGTGCGTGCAATGTGTATATGTAGGTTTTTTAACGAGTTAGCCGGAAATCTTCAAAAGAGCCCGTATTACCATGTTACGTGGGTCGTATCTGGCTGATTCTCTCTCGAACATCAGAAAACGTCCTCGTTCTTCTTTACACACAGCACCTCTGCCTGTGGGCGGCGTCCGCATCGCGCTCTCGCACCAACCATCCCAGGGGCTCAGCTGGGGATGGCAAAAAACATCGACGTTTTCCACCAGAAACACCCATATATTAACATCGACAGCTTCCGATGTTGTCTTCAAAGGGATGTTTTGTTGCAAAAACATCGATGTTCTTTAATTTTTTTAAATAAAGTGGTTTAAACACGTTGTAGAGTAGCAGCAATCCACAGCGATATCGTTGTTTTGCGTCATCCTCTTTATCACGCTGCACATTTCGCCTGTGCAATTTGAGGAAGTTTGGGAGCTGCTCGTGTTATAAATGTGTTATCGCCAGGTGTGTCATTGCCTGAATCGACAGTGAATCACGAAATCTATAGAAAAACACGATGTTCTTTATTGTTAATTTTATTCTTTACATTCGATAACAATTTTTACATACTACTAACATGCTCGTAACCAAACAATAAAATATATCCATTTTACGTACTGTAATTAAAAATGGAATGGAAACCAGCATGTTTTTTAGTTTATAATTAAAACATGGATGGTTTCTCGTCATTTTTTTTAATCGACATCGAAAATCCTTGCGATGTATCGATGTTTTGGTAAAATTTGCCATCGCTAAAAATGAGCCGAATTACCCCGCGCTTCTTCATGAATTGGCAACATAATTTGTGATAGAAAGAGAGAGTCTTATGTAAAATTGTAAGCTGTAATATTTATTCTTAAATTCTATTTACATAGCTGACGTATGGCCTAGCCTACAAACTATATACTTACAAACTAATCTAAATCTACTTTGTCTTACATCCTGACTTAATTTAACAACGAACATTATTTACAGTATTTACAGTAAGCAGTACATATACATATAACGCAAAAACATACACTTATAAACATTACACATGAAATCATTTAAACACTATTTACGCTATACATGCTTGTAGCCACCTCATTTAAATCGCGACTGCACGAGTCATCCACAAACCATCCTCTCTCATCGATCACATAGAAACACTCCATAAGGCTCTGTATTGCAATCAAATGCTCGAACGCTCCGTAGGCGCAGCGCGGAGGCATTCGGCCTCCGCCACTTAATTCAGGCAACCGCCGCAGGGGGCGGTGGAGCAGCGGTGCACGTGGCACAGCTGGGTGAGCGCGGCGTGCGCGTTACGCGACCTCCTGCCGCCTCCTGGGCGCCCCGCGGCGCGCGACCAGAATGAAGCCGGCCTGCGCATCACACGAGTCACGCACGCGTTGCGCGGCGGGGGACGGGGTGGGGGGCGGCGCAGCCCGCGCGCTCGCTCCGGCGCCCGCACTCGCGCCCGCGTCGCCGGCGGAGCAGCATCGCGGAGCATTGGCGCGCCCGCGCAGGCGTGGCCCGGCACGCGCCGCGACACTGCCCGTAAACAGATCGAAATTTTTTTTAAATTATATTTTATTTTGCAATTTGTTTCTGAACAAACATTTGGCAAAATTACATAGATTTACGTAAACAAATACATGAGAGGAGTAAAATCCCATGACCGTACTCCAACAATGATACATTATTAATATAAATTAACTATTAATTATAATTTCTGGAATGAATAATTTAAAGTCGATATAGAAGGTCTAAAGTATGATGGCGTTGAAGTCGTCTGGTAGAGTCACTATTGTCTAGTAAGTTGATGGCTAGAATATTCGGATGATTATGTAGTCTTTGTAGGTATTTTGCACTGGTATTCTTGATCGAAATTTAAATACATCATTTTTTGACCCTGCAGGAGGGGGTGATCCTATTTTATATCAACATCTATTTTGATTCTTTGGACATCCAGAAGTTTATATTCTTATTTTACCGGGATTTGGAATAATTTCTCACACTTGGAATAATGTATGCCATACTAGCTATTGGTTTATTAGGTTTTGTTGTACGAGCATATCATATATTTACTATTGGCATAGATGTAGGTAGATACCCGAGCATACTTCACTGCGTTGTGTCCTTTCACTGATCATTAGAGCTGATGACATTGGGTCATTTTTACATCTCTCGCCTTATAAAATGAATATTTTGATTCATTCGCGAACGTCCTTCTCTACGGGACTCACGGCCTCAAACGTGCTTATCACTGATATAAAGATTCATTTTACAAGGCAGGAGGTGTAAAAATAACGTAATGTCATCCGCCACGTTACGAAAACCCAAGCACACAGAAGCAGACGCGCGGGACTGTGAGAACATCACGCGTCTTCGCATGGGGTACCCAGAGGAGACAGCACGCAGTGATAATGTAGGAAAAAATAATGATTTTTTTAAAATATTTCTTTTCATAAAAAATATGAAATAAAATTGAATAAAATTATTATAATAAAAAATATTCCGTGAAAATACCAAAATATGTAAAATATGTAGTATGGTACCAAATATGTAAAAATATGTAACGAAAATATTGAATATTGTGTTAGGACGGGACCGATTCGCCAAGATTACAAATTTGAGAACGGTAAATACACAAATAAGAAAAAAATATGTAATTACAAAAAATCCGGTCTCTACTGATTAATCATCAGGTGCTACGGTGACATCCAATCGGGAGCTTACATGTTACTGTAGGGGCCGGTTTCACCAACCGGAGTTAAGAAGATGATCCTGAGTTTGATCCCGCTCTACGTTTCTCCATGCACTTCAAACGAATCTACGTGTCTGACTCGGATCAAATTTGACTCGCAAATTGATCCTTCGCCAACCGGCGGATCGCGGCCGGATCAGGAGTTATTTCTCAGGTTGTTCGCAGCAACTGCTCGTCTCGCTATCTGTTTTCGGGCTTTTTTAAGTGAATGCCTGTAGTTGGAGTTAGATTCAGGATATAAGTATTCGCTGACAGGTAGGATAGCGCGTAATTGTTTGTTGGGCGAAATGTGTGTTTTTTGAGAGAGTATTGTAAATTAAAGTAAGGTTAACATAATTGTAGGTTAGATTACTCGGTATTGGAGGGTAAAATTTAAATATATTTTGGCATTCAGTTATTGTAGATTATAAATAACATTCGTAAAATAGCATTTTGTTGGTTTCAGTCAATTAAAGGTGATATTTTTCCATATTTCCCTGATTTTTGTGATATTTAAATTGCAATTAGCGTGGGATAGTTTCATTAAATATTTTTTAGCGTAGTGATACTTTAAAGTTTTGTTCTTATTAGGTTACTTTTAGTCGCAAGAACGGAGTTTATTTTTGATGATCAAGTCATTGAAGATTTATTGTGGGGAGACGTACGGAGACCACGAATAATTCGCGAAAGAAGCGATTATTTTGAAAATCTGGACGAAAGTAATTTCATAAAGAGATTTCGTCTCTCTAAACGGATGGCCCTTCATGTCCTTTCATTGATTGAGGAAAAGTTGGAATTTCCAAGTAAGTATGAAATACCATTGTTATATAGTACAACCCTAGTGCAGAATCCATGTAGTTTCAAATGCATTATTTTTGTTTCCCAAACAGTAGGCTTGAGAATAATGTGAACTCTCTGAATATGAATCAGTGAAATTGTCGCTGATTCAATCAGTGAGAGCAAAGTCACTGATATCTTCAGTCGAAATGTGTAGTGTTACTGACAATCAGTGAATACGTGAACCTTTTCAAAATGACCGCCAGCAGTTTCATTGGTTGTCAGTTGGCCGCGCCACCATACCGACTGGCATACCGACATACAATCATTCACTTGCTGTGTTGTGAATGTACGCAAAATCGCACGGCGGAGCCAGTGGAATCGAGGTTTCCTGCGAGAAAACTGACCTGTGTCTGAAGATTGTTTTAATTGCATTAGGTAAGTAGTTTTCGCTTTTCTGTGACTCGTCTTGTTGATAACTGTGAGACGTATTATTTTATGGTGAGCATTTGTCCATACTAAGAAATAGGTTATGAACATGTTAATATCACGTATTTGTTTTTGTTATTATTGGAAACTTCTTATGTAACTTAAGAGTTTTAATGTAACTGTTTGGTGATACAGTGTGAAATATCTGACGTGCAATGAATAATTTCGTTTATGAAATTTGTAAAAAGTCCAAAATGCTCTCGATTACACCACAGCAGAGCCGGGCATGCCAGCAAACTAATAACTCATTCTTTGGTTTTTCCAATTTAGTTTGACACCAGTCCAGGAGTGGAGTTTTGAAGAAGTGTAAGAGAAAGTGCTGGAGCTAACTGGGGACTCTAACAATGTGAATATTTTGAAAGGTATTTTAATTTGCCAGAGACTGCTGTAATACTGATTTATTTTGATCAGTGTTCCTTTCTTTCCTTAGTCACTAAACACATTATATTTTACTCATTTACATGGCAAGGCTAGTTTGGCAGAGGAGTGGGAGTGCAGAAGGTACATCAAAGCCATTCCTGAGGTTCCCAATCCAGACCTCGTAATAATTCTGCCAGTTAGTATGATCTTGTATGTAATCTGAAAATAAAGTAACCATTTTTTCCTCGCATAACTTCTTGACCTATCTTTTTTTCTGTTTTAGGAGGGCTCTAATTTGCATCTGGAGGAATTGGAAAGGAGAAAAACCTTCAAGAAAAATGTCCAGCAATATTTGATATGGGTGAAAGGATAGAAAAACTATTCGTGTTTTGTTCAGGGTGATGGTTGGTTTTAACATCTGCCCTTTTTTAATTAATAATAATAATAATAATAATAATAATAATAATAATAATAATAATAATAAAAAATATTCCTTCACCCATTGCAGCATTTGACTTGCTGTTTAAATTAATATTTACAACAAATTTGGCATACTCAACATCATTAGCAATTTTTTTTCATTTTTAGCAGTATATAATGATTATATCCTTCAAATATTTAATTTGAAATAAAAACTCAGTTGGGTTTCTGTAATAAACCTCCCCTTCTGGGAAATGAACAATGCTTTTGCAATTGTTCAATTATCATAACCTTCTACCATTGGAGTTAGTTTTGTTATATCATAGAAATTTTATTCTTTGGTTCTGTGTCTGGTATCGACTTCATAGATTGACTTTAAGATTTTCCCAATGCCGAGGATGGCCCAATTCTCAATTAATCTAATTTCTTCCTATTCAGGTGATTTTCATGTTCTATGTACACAAGATCTCCCTTTTTAATTCAATTTGTCTCCTGTATAGGTTGAATATTTTTTTGTTGTCATTATGAAGTTTTATTGTATTCTTGAGTGCTATTTTCCTCTCTCTTTCTAAATCTTCGGCTGTGCATTTTATTTTTAATTCATGCGGCAGGATATTTATGGTTTTACCCTCTAGCAAGTATTTTGTTGAGAATTTTGTCACTGTATGCTCTGTCTGGTATTTCTCCACAGCTTTTTTCACAATAGTTGTCCATAGCAATAGCAGCCTCTTTGTTAGTTTCATTCATAATACATCTTATTTTATTCACTAAAGTCTGGTTTAATCTTTCATTGAGACCATTGGAGAAAGGCGCATCTATGGCAGTAAAAATCAATTTTATTTTTTTCTTTACTTTGAATTGTTTTCATTCTTTTGAATTTATTCCTGGATATTGATCCATTGGTACCATCTGGACATAATGGTATTTTGTTACTTCCTCAGTTAGTTTTTTGAAGTCATCAGCGTTTTGATTTTTTGATGTTAAAATATAAGCATATCTTGTGAAATGGTCGACCAGTAGGTGTAGGTATTTTTTTGTTGACCGGGATCCTCCATAACCTCCGATGGTATCTATAGAAACTATCTTGAATGGGTACATTGCTCAACCTAGGTGTGACATTAATCCATATTATGATTTTCTTCATGATTTATTCTTTAAGTAGATGTCACAAGTTTCACAAATCTTCTCTATGTTTATGTTTATATTTTTCGCTCTAAAGAATGGTGTTACTTTATTTATCATCTGCGCTCTTCCCAGGTGACAATAAGTATTGTGTACATATTTTAGTAACATTTTACTAAATTCTTCTGATAATGAGAGTTTTTCTCTTCTTTGAAATTTTTATAATAAATTTCATTTTAGAATATTAGTTTTTTCTTATTGTTTTGTAGTTTTGTGCATCTTCTTTGATCCTTTTTTATGTCTTCTAATTTCACTAGGTTTACTATTTTTAATATGTCATCTGAATTTTCATCAGGCTCTAGAACTGGATGCCTGTTTAAACAGTCTTCCTCTTGGTTTAATTTTCTAGGATTATATTTAACTTTAAAATTGTATTGGGACAGATAGTATGTCAAATCACCAAGTTCTTAATCTGTTATTGCTTTTATATTTAAATTTTTTAAAGGTTTATGATTGGAGTGTACCAAAAATTCTCTTCCGAGTAGCCAATGTTGCCAATATATCACAACCTTTTTTATTGCCAAGCACTCAAGGTAAATTGCTTTTTTTTCCCCTTTTGAGCTTCACTCAATTTTTTCGAAAAATATGCCACTGGCTTATTATCCCCATTTTTGTCCTTGGTTTAGTACAACTCCGATATCTTTTATGCGTGCGTTCTTTTTCCAATTGTTCCATTCTGATTCTACTGTATTTTTCAAAATCATACTTGAGTACCAATCTGCGCTTGCATTGTCAAGGGAAAATTTTAGAATTTCTCTTCCACAAAACAGCGTTCACACTCTTTTTCAAACTCGTTTATCCATTGGCATGCGTTTGAGTTTCTTCCATTAAATATCTATCTATATATTTAAAAAAATAAAGCATTCTGCCATGGCTTCGTTTGGAGCTTCTACTGAATTGACTGTAATATTTTTTCCTTTAAATGAAAGAATGTGATCCCTAGATGTGTTATCAGGGATTGTGTTGATTCACCAACATTTACGGTGTAAATTAATTAATTAAATCATTCTTTAATACTACGCTTATCAGTAGTCAATTGTTTTCTTCCAAAATGCTGTTTCAAAATCGATTATATGAAACGCTAGATGTGAGTCCAAGCTGCTTGATGTTTTGTTTTGATTGTTGAGATTTGTTTACAATTCGTCACGGTTTTGTTTCAGTGTAATAATTGCATTGTGGCTTTGACAGTTTGCATGTATTTGCTTTTGTGATGTATTGTTTAGAGAACATTCGGACAGTGGGTTTTGCTCAGTTGTACTGAAGTAGTGAAGTTGTTCACAGGTTATGTCGAATTCCGAATAGTTGTCCACGCGCCCCCAAAGAAGCAAACGTACACTGGATGCAGAGAATGAGAAAGTCAGCGCAGAAAATGTCAGTTTTGTTCTGCTTTGTACTTCCCATGCGAGAGAAATTCTGCAAACGTGTTTACTCTGTGTTGCTTAAATTGGAAAGTAAGTTTACCTTCAAGCAATATGCCAGGAGTAATCAAATGACACATCAAAAAACTTTAGAAATAATATTGATGGACAACATAACCTCCAAATCAACATTGTAAATAAATAAACATTTTTATGTAAAATCTATTGATAATTAATTTAATTACAGCAATTCAATATCCGTCAGTATAATAGTGCTCTTTCTTTTGTGTCGTATCGTGTATTATTGGAATATGTGGGCCATTTTGCATTGCCACCTGGTCATGGACCATATGTGTTCAAAATTTTGGGAACTACACATCACAGAATTTCTTCGTTATAACCCGAAGATCCAAACAATGCAACAGATCTCACCGTCAAATTTTGATGGGTTCTCACTAGTATTGATAATAAAATCATTGACAATTTTTCTCAAATTTTTTACTTCAGATATTTGTTGCTTATCTTCTAAAACTTTCTTTAAAAGTTTCTCAATTGTTTCATCTGAGGTACTCGGGTAGATTTTTCAACTTTTTCCTCTGTAATCTCTTCTATGTAGTAGTTGTAAAATTGCAAATTTTCCTCTTCATCCAAATATACTTTTGGTAGATTTTCTGATAAAGAAATCCAGACTTGGATGTCTCTTTTTTTAAAGTATTTCTTACCTTACCAAATATTTGTGTTGTAATTAGCTCCTTGTGAAGATTTGTGTTTTGGAGTTCATCTGGTAAGCCATTTAAAGTTTTTATCTCAAGTGAATTAATAGCTTAGAACTTGCGCTTCTTGACACATGCCATCATTCATCAATTGTATTCCTGTCTTTGAAATCAGTGGCCAGGTGCCTCCATTGCGGTGTCAGGTATCAGTCATTTGTTCGGTAGCATGGCAGATTCAAATTTTTAGGAAACGACACACAATAGTCTTTGTTTTCTTTATACACATATATATGTGTATATATACATGTGTATACATATATATGTACATAGAAACAAAGGCATGCAGTGCTGTTAACATTTCCAATTTTAAGCTTGGCAATGCTGCCGATTTTAATTATGAAAATTATAATTAGCAGAGGAAGCTGATTAAGTTGCCCTAAAACTTGCCAAATACTTGTAATAATATCAAATGTTTATTTGTATTTTTACTTTAAAAATTTTGACATTTAATGTTCTCTATTTATTTTTATTGTACAATTCACATAAAAATCCATTGAAATGTATTTATACACATTTAAATTATAAGAGGATTATAATATTTTCACTACTTTCTTCCCAACTTTCTTTTCATAATTTGTTGTATTGTCACCCAAATTGTCAATAATATGTACATAAAATAAAGAGTGTTAACTGCAGGCCAATTTTTCTCAGTTGTGAGTTTTGAAAAGTTCCTGAACATGGTTTTCTTCTGTTGTATGTTTTTCATTGGTTTAAATAAAGACTTGTATTCACCTATCTCACTTAAAAAGGCAGTATCTCCGCAACGCGCCAGCTGTGTAGTTGCTCAACCAAAAAGCTCTATCTTCCCCGTGTTAAATCGAAGGACTAAGGAGTAAAAACAATAACTTCATTAATAGAACCAAGAGCGTAGTGCAATTCCTGACAAGGCACCAGACACCGGAGAGAGCGCCATTTGGACGCCCTTTCGTTTCAAAATGATTTCATATACATCGCTATTGCTGCAAAATCTTCAATAATGAATGTTTTAAAAGGAAAATGTATATTCCTAAGATATAATGAGATCTTTTTCATTTTCTGGGGGTTGTGCAACCTAAGCGCGAGCCGCCACTGCGGGATAGCAATGCGATATTTCACTGATTCAAGCAGTGTAGTTTCACTGATTCAAGCAGTGAAGTTTCACTGATTCAAAAAGTGGTCCCGATTTTCACTGATTCATTCAGTTCAGTTCACTGATTGTCAGTGGTCGGATTTTAACTACCACAATCAGTGAATAGCACTTTCTCTTACACTTCTTCAAAACTCCACTCCTGGACTGGTGTCAAACTAAATTGGAAAAACCAAAGAATGAGTTATTAGTTTGCTGGCATGCCCGGCTCTGCTGTGGTGTAATCGAGAACATTTTGGACTTTTTACAAATTTCATAAACGAAATTATCCATTGCACGTCAGATATCACTGTATCACCAAACAGTTACATTAAAACTCTTAAGTTACGTAAGAAGTTTCCAAGTTAATAACAAAAACAAATACGTGATATTAACAACGTGTTCATAACCTATTTCTTAGTATGGACAAATGCTCACCATAAAATAATACGTCTCACAGTTATCAACAAGACGAGTCACAGAAAAGCGAAAACTACTTACCTAATGCAATTAAAAGCAAAGCTTACCTAATGCAATCTTCAGACACAGGTCAGTTTTCTCGCAGGAAACCTCTATTCCACTGGCTCCGCCGTGCGATTTTGCGTACATTCACAACACAGCACGTGAATGATTGGACCAGTCGGGTCAGTGGCGCTGCCAACTGACAACCAATGAAATGCTGGCGGTCATTTTGAAAAGGTTCACGTATTCACTGATTGTCAGCAAAACTACACATTTCGACTGAAGATATCAGTGACTTTGCTCTCACTGATTGAATCAGCGACAATTTCACTGATTCATATTCAGAGAGTAGCCGATCATTTCCAAGCCGACATTCACACCTAACATTTCCCCTCCCCATCCAGATCATTTCCAAATTCAAAACTATGCCAATTTCCCTAATTTCAATATACCCCAAAAATTAACTACAAATCTCCTCAGGAAATTAAAAATTACTGTATTAGAACTCTCCCAAACAAAAAAGCACCCGGTAATACATACATACATACATTTATTTGAACTGCAATTGGGTATGACCCGGTGGCAGTTAATTAACAATAATTACAATAATAATAACACTTAACATTAATAATAACAACAATATGAATAATAATAACAATATCAATAATAATAACAATATTAATAATAATAACAATATTAATAATAATAACAATAATAATAAAGGAGTACAATACAAGCCGAGCATGCAATAATCCTACTATCACTAATATTAAGTATTATAACAAATATTTCAACTCGTATGATATATAATAATTATAATTATATATCGGTGATGCTAAAATTTAATACAAGCTACATAAATATTGGCTAAATTTATTGTTTTTAATTCATTGATCGCGTTCACTACAATTAACTGCACGACACTGCACTGCACAACACTACACTACACTACACTACACTGTTTTTGCTTTGAGTTACACTGACCAGCACTTCACCGCGCTTCACAGCACTTCACAGCACTTCACCGCACTTCACAGCACTTACTCATTTAATGTCTATTTCTATCATATTGTTCTAACTTATTTCTAAAACTTCGAACACTTAGAGGAAAAGCTTTGAAAATTGTTGCGGGTAAACTGTTCCAATCTTTAATTGTTCTATTACAAAAGGAAAATTTGCCAAGATCTGAATTTTGTTTCCTTGTTCGAATTTTATGAGTGTGATCGCTTCGGCCGAAATAATTTGGTTTTTCTAGTCTAACCTGAATTTCCTTCCAAGCTGTTTGACCTACGTACGATTTATAAAGAGCGCAAAGCCTCGCCCTTGTTCTTCTCATTTCTAGAGGTTCCCATGCCTTTTTATCGCGTTAGTTCTATAGGTAAACTTATTCGCTTTTCTCTGTATTCTATCTAGATTTTTCCGGTGCGACTTTCTGTATGGATCCCAACATGCCACTCCGTATTCCATGAGAGGGCGAACCAGCGAAAAATATGCTAATTCTTTTGCGTTTGCAGAGCTTTTCTTTAGAATTCGCATTACAAAATGCAAAGACTTCCACGTTTTCCTAACTACCTGATTTATATGCTTCTCCCACCCTAATTTACTATCTATATGAATGCCTAAATACTTGCATGATGAGACTCTTGGGATGATGACCTCACCTAAACGATAGTCTGGTTCCTCATAATTTCGTCCCCGCCCGAACGTTATTGTTTTGCTTTTCGATCCGTTAATTCCCATGTCATTTTTTTCAGCCCAATCACGTAAATGTTCTAAATCCTGCTGTAATATTTGTTCGTCAGCGCTACTTTTGATTTTTCGGTATATAACACAATCGTCTGCAAATAAACGCACCTTTGATTGTATGTTAACATGGAGATCATTTACGTACGCTAAGAAGAGTAATGGCCCTATGACACTTCCCTGTGGAACCCCTGAAGTAACAATACCCGTAGTCGAAAACTGAGTACCAATTCGAACTTTTTGTTTCCTGTCTCTAAGAAATTCGCTTACCCACTTCACAACTCTAGCATCAATTCCTGAAGCTAATAATTTCCTGATAAGTATGTTATGCGGTACTACGTCGAATGCTTTCGCAAAGTCGATTACGATTGCATCCACCCTCCCACCCGCGTCAACTTCGTCAGCTAGATCTTGCAAAAGAGAAACGATTTGGCTTTCGCACGAATATTTACTTCTAAACCCATGCTGTCCGTGAAAAATCCAGTTCGCTTTTTCCCATTCGCGGCGAATGTACCCGGCTATTAAATGCTCCATTATTTTGCATACTACTGATGTGAGCGATACTGGTCTATAATTACAAACTTTCGTTTTATCACCTTTTTTGAAAATAGGGACCACTATAGCTGTCTTCCAATCGTCTGGTAAACTTGCATTATTGATTGAAACATTGAATAATCTTAACAAACACGGCAATACTGCCTCCCCACCGAGTTTAATAAAATCTGTCGAGATGCCGTCTGGTCCGCGTGATTTACCGTTTTTCAGTGATTTTATACGTTTGCGGAGTTCCCATGCATGAAGCTTGAACTGGTTTTCTATTGGAAAATAATGAACTTGCTCCTGCGCCCGTTTAGGTTTGAATACTGATACAAAATACGCGTTGAACGCATTTGCTTTCGCTTGGTCGCCGTGCAATGGCGCGTTATCTGCGTCTAGAATTTCCTGAATTTCTTCCTTATTCCCCCGGCGTCTGCGGACATATTTGTAAAAGTTTGCCCAATTATTTCTTCCTGCCTCCAAAATATTTCTTAAAAATAATTCATGGGCAATTTTCTTTTCTTTTTCTAATTCCCTGTAGAATTTTTTAAAAGTTATCATGTCAGCAATGCTGCGATGTCTCCTATTAAATGCTAGTCTAACTTTTCTCTTTAAACGCCGTACCGCCCCGTTATAATATTCAGGATCAGGATTACTTTTCAGTATTTTGCAAGGAACGAACGTATCTAAAGCTGTTTCTACGATTGTTTTAAAAGCCCCCCATTGTTCCTCCATACCCCCTTCTGTTCTTAGAAAATAGTCGTATTTTTCCCTTAAGAAACTACGTAAACCTTCGACGTTTGCTTTTCTATACTGCCTGACTATCGTTCCTTTCACCTTAGGTCGCGTAATTACATTTGTTTGTACTTCTACCATCACTGCTTTGTGGTCGCTAATCCCCTGAAAGACGTCGCAAGAAAGGAACATTTCTGCAGGGTGAACAAGGAAAATGTCCAAAATTGCGCTCTGCCGCGTGGGTTGGTCGACTACCTGCGTTAGTCCCTGCTCCCATACCAGTCGATTGACGCGCTTTTGAATTTTCCTGTCACATACCTCTCCTTTCCAGTTAGCGTCGGGAAAGTTTAGGTCGCCAGCGACAAGAATAGAACGACCGTTTCTGTTTTCCACCCTATCACCGATTTCATCTAAAATTTCATAACCGTCGTTTGGCGGCCTGTAACAAGCAATAATTTCCACGGAATTATCTAGTACGTCAATTACCATTCCTAACATTTCAAAGTTGTTACTAAACCAACTATTCCTAACTATTAACGAGGTCTTGACGCAGAGAAAAACGCCCCCGCCTCTTGTTTTTCTATCTCTTCGATATAATTTATAACCGTAATGTAAAATTTCAGAATTAGCTACCTCATCTGTTAACCACGATTCTGTCCCTATCACTATATCTGGATCACATGTATCAACTAAGTTCCGAAACTCAATGGTTTTATTAATTATACTTCGACAGTTTACCTGCAACAATCTTAGAAAGCCCTTCCTCACCTGAACATATCTGGTCGCCGCCGTCGTCGCCGCCGTCTCCGCCGCTGCCACGGTCGCCGCCGTCGTCGTCGTCGCCGTCGTCGTCGCTGTCGTCGTCGCCGTCGTCGCCGCCGTCGCCGCCGTCGCCGCCATCGCCGCCGTCGCCGCCGTCGCCGCCGTCGCCGCCGTCGCCGCCGTCGCCGCCGTCGCCGCCGCCGCCGCCGTCGCCACCGTCGCCGCCGCCGCCGCCGTCGTCTCCGCGGTCTCCGCTTCCTCCACCGTCACACACGTCACCGCTGAATCTTCCGCCACCAGAGCGAACCCCTCAGCCTCCGCTCCTATCGCCATTGCCCGCCTTTCGACCGCAGGGCGCAAGATCGGCGGACATTCACAGCGTCAACGGGCGACCGGAGGGCGTGTGCAGAACTCAGCAACTCTGGTGTAGAGGCCACTGAGTGCCGCCACGCCCCTCCGGTTGAGGTGGACGCCGTCCCGACCTAGGGCACTCTCCGAGATCCACCCGTTTGGATCCACAAAGGTGAATCCGAGCGCTTTTGCCACATAGTCCATGTCGCGATTCACCCTAGCGACTTTACGGGACCAAACATCCCGGCGGCGAATGACACCACTTAGCACTATGCGGGAGGATGGAAAGCGCTTTTTCGCTGCTACCCCAAGTTCGTAGATCTCGCCCGTTAGGTAGTCAAACGAGCGACATCTCCGAAGGTTGTTAGAGCCTCCGTGAATGATGACAGTGTCCGGTGCTTCCACATCGCTGGCTTCTATTTGCAATTTCAATTGCTCAACGCGGATTCCCGGGAAGCATTTTACCTGTAGGTTTGCGTGACCCACGTGACGCACAATAGAGTCACCGAACACAACACACTTTTTGGAACCCGACCCCTCACGGTTTTTCTTTGCCGCCCTCACAACAGATGCATATGTTGCTGATGCTGTTGCCGTCGCCGCCGTAGTCACAGCCGGGGCCGGCGCGGCAGCCGGGGCCGGCGCGGCAGCCGGGACAGGCGAGGTCACCTCAGCTCGCAGGACTGCTGTGGCCGGCTGTGCCACCGTCACTGCCTCTTCCGTTGCGGCCGCTGCTGTCACCTCCATCTCTGTCACCCTTGTCGCTGCCTTCAGATTTTGCAGCTCCCGTTGAGTGGCAGAAAGCTTCGCCGTCACCTTCAGGAACTCCTGTCGGAGACGCGCCAGTTCATCGCGCAGACCACCCACGCCGTTACAACACTCGACGCACCTCCACGGAACATCTACTGGTGCGCCACGTCGCGTGGACACCGGGCCAGGATTCATTTCGACGCCACCAATGATTAGCAGCGTTGCTATGACAAGCAACGCAAAGGCGTCTAGAGAAGGAGCAGCAACGCTACCCTTTCCCAGCACGCACGCCACGCGGGCGGCCCAGCCGCCGATGCGGGCCCGGTACGCCTGCAAGTCGCAGCCCATTATCCCTTTACCTGGGCGAGAGCGATCCCCAAAACACGTCCGCTCGCTACAACGTCCAGACGCAGACTGACAATGACAATATTAATATAATTTTTTTTCAAACTTACCAAAAATCATTATCGCTTATATCACCAATATATTTAATTTAATCTTAAGAATAGGACATACGACTCCCACAAGGATTCTCCCTGTTCCCACTACTATTCAACCCCTAACACCCAGCTATCTCCAGATTAACACGAACAGCCCAATTTGCGGATGACACTGCAACCTATATGTCTAATCCATCATTAAACTTGTTACAAATGAAATACAAATACATCTTCATACTTTAGAAAGTTGGTCCTCACAATGGAAGATAAAAATCAATCCTACCAAATCAGCCGCTCCTCCCATACTATCTTCCCATCCAATTAAGAATAAATAATATCATTCCATCGACTCCAAATAATAAGGCAGTTAAATACTTGGGACTTCATCAGAATACCACCCTCAAATGGAAAACTCACATAGACAGCAAAATTCAGCAAGCCAAAATCAAAATTCTCTATCTGGAACTATCTATTCTTTATTTCATAAATAAAAATACTAAACTGTCTTTAAACAATTCCATTATCATATATAAATCCATCATTAGACCCCTTTTCTTATGCGCCTGCCCAATACGGACATATGCTGCCAAATATAACATACAAAAATTGCAAGTCCCTCCAAACAAATTCTTAAGATCCATGACCCAAGTCCCCTGGTTCATCTTCAACTAGCCATTAAACATCGAATTAAACACCAAACCAATCACTCACCATATTGCCTATCTCGCCAATAACTTTTACTCGAACCTGCACTTGATAAATCAAAGCAGAAATTTCAAAGGGTAAATATAAACGCCAAACTCGGATAACATGCGTTACGTGCGTTCTTCCACATATTCAGCAACATGGAATAAATCAATGAAGGCGCTCCGTGAGTCCCCTCGTCAGATGTAGGTTAGAGTTAGTACTAAGTTAGATTGTAAGCCAGTAAATGCATAAGTTTAACATTAACTGAACTTTGTATTTTCATCCGAAAATAAATAAATTAAAAAAGGTGAAAGTGTATTCGCGCTTTCTTTTCCCGTTCCATTGGCTTGGTGAACGCATTCTAGAACACTTATTCTCGAAGGAAGCATTGGGACAATTCGTGATTTCAAAACAGTTCAGGATGAAATTGGCGGGAGTTTGGGAAAATTGGTCTGACAGTTTCTCTTGCATTGCAGGAAGAGATATTTAATATTACTCGCGCAACTTTTCTTGAACGATGACCTTGCTTTCTCCTCCCTAGAGCAATAAACAGTTGAAGACCAAAGCTCGCAGCGAGCACTGATGACAACATTCCAAACACATCTTCATTGCCGCATACGAAGATATATTTACTGTTGAAAACCGAGAACTCCTAGTCTTATTTTTCTACACAATATATCCAGATCCATCGCAAGGGATACCTCGAACTCCTGGGAAAATGGATTTCAATTTATTGAGAAAGTTGCAAAGCCATGACTGATATTCCACAGATTGGCATTGGTTCATAAAATGTAGTGGCCGATGTCGTAACTAATACTCCCACTCTACCCGCATTTCCCGCAGGGATACCTCGAACTTCTGGGAAAATGGATTTCAATTTATTGAGAAAGTTGCAAAGCCATGACTGATATTCCACAGATTGGCATTGGTTCATAAAATGTAGTGGCCGATGTCGTAACTAATACTCCCACTCTACCCGCATTTCTCCAAGCCATCGTTCAAGAAACGTTGCGCGATTTATTAATCTTTCTCATGAATTCATGAGAAAGCAAATTACAAAGAACTGAATTCGATGTAAGCGTCTTAGGGTGATCTCATCTAGACGTAATGGCAAAAGTTAACGCAATTCAATCAGAATGCGAAACTAGCCATATTCATTTCTTATTGCGCGTTTAAAATCGTAAAAATATCACAGGCCAACGACCAAAAAACTTTTTGTGTGCGTTTATTTAATTCTTATCATTTAAGTGTGCTAATTTCGAAAATAACAATAAAAATGCCGCATCACCCACCATTCATACACATTTAGAAATTTTCTCTGAATATCTAGGCAAATGCTGCTCTGAATATTTAGAAAAGTATGAAATGCAGGAAGTTAGAATGAGAAAGTATTAGGACAACAAAGGGGGTGGTACTCATTAGTAAAATATTTAACAAGCAATACCGTGTTTGTTTGATTGGAGTTTTGCACGTGTTTACATTGTTACTATCAAGATTAAATGCTAATTTAGCAATTAGTGTTCAGTCATGGCTAGTCATGGTTGTAAGAACAATTCTGACAGTTTTTGTTATATTTGTGGCAAATTTTGTGATTAAAAAACACCAAGGGAAAATTTCAGACTTTTTTAGAAATGTGTATTTTTCATAATCGGGAATTAAACTTGGTGATCAGGAAAAATCCTCCGTACATACGTACGTGTATGGAAAAGTAAGAATGAAGGCACTTTATCGATTGCTCTAAAACTCATTTCAAAGCAGTTCTATTAAACAATGGCAACATCTACGCATCATTACCTGTTGCTTATTCTGTAGACATGAAGGAAAGTTACGAACACCTCAGTGTAGCTTTAGAGTAAATAAACTACTCCGCTCGTGGATGTATTGCGACCCACCCCTCCGCCGGCTAGCTCAGAATGGGTTTTCAAGGTGGGCGCAAAATAAAAAAATACAATTAGAATAGCGGGGATCAGGGTCATGTGGGCCGTTGTGGATTGAATGCACTTACACAGAAACTCAAGTCGAATCACTTTCCACTTACTTAAGTATATTCTAATTAAATTGCTGTTACAGTAAATGAACATAAAACACTTTACATATACAAGAATTTTGTCTTGCTGAAAAAAAGAAAACAACTTACACTCTTAATAATTAACTACACTGTTTCCTTTCTCTCATTTAAATCAATTTCAAAGAATACTTAAAACTTTGCCTAATCATTCCAATCGTAAATTTCCTAGTTGCAACTTTACAATTAGCTAAGTTTTTCTTGAAAGAAAAGATTGATTCTATTTTTCACAGAATATCGGTATAAAGAACCTGTACTAATACTTTCTTTCCGAAACAAATTATTCCTTCTAATATCTACAAATTGTTCAAGTTGGCACGACCTTACTGTGTCTTCTCACGGCGTAGAGAAATCTGCGGCGTCGACTCTTCCAATCGCTCGATGTCCTTGTCCTTGCAGCTCGGTCGGGAGCAAAGCCGCCCCTCTGCAGAACCGCACGGTCGCCCCTTTCCAGTACCGTTGTTCAACTCACGATGTGGCCTCCGTCTCGTTTTCCGTTGATACTCTTTTCGTATTCTTTTATAGAATGTAACTAGCTTTTAATTCCATATTTAAAAGAATCTACAATACGACAACTGAGTTGATTGTATAAGAAGAATAAATATAAAAATAAAAAAACTGCAAAGAAAAGAAATGAATGGCCTCGTTAGTTTCATGCTATTCACACTCCTCTCTCTTACAAAGATTTTAAATGCGTCACTTAGACTTTCATCCTTTTCCTGATGAATTGTTTTAATGCATTGTAATATGATAATTACCTCCTCGAATGTCTTGAAGAGTTTTTATCGTAGATGCAGTCCTGAAGTCCGTAGCAGTACGAGGTGCCGCCTTCTCGTGATCGGTAGGTCCTCACTCTCCAGCTGTTACTTCAGAAAAGAAAGCTTTCTTTCTCCCGACTACCGGTGTCGCATACTCTACCGAGACGCTCTCTTACGGATATAGTTCGTAGTTTCCATTTTCGGATTGTATTCATGCGCGTTGGCGCGCGTTCAAACAGCTTATCTTATTCTTGAATATTGATGTGCTCCGTTTTCCGAGACCTCGGCAAAACGGATGGTCACAGTATATGTAATTACTTAATATTAACATTCATGCTTCTTGGCCAGCAAAGTGGTTTACTTAATTCCCATGTTCACTGCGTGAATGAGATGGTAGGACACGAGATCAGCATTGGTCTAGAAAGAATTGGTCTCTAATAAACCCGGGGGGAAAGAAAACTATACGGTAATATCAGGTAGATGAACACAAGATTCCGCTGCCTCCATTGCACATCAAATTAGGCCTCATGAAACATTTGTGAAGGCCTTACCTAAAGATGGGCAGTGTTTCAAATAGCTTTGTGAAAAGTTTCCGAAATTGTCTGAAGCAAAATTAAAAGAGGGTATCTTCGATGTACTTGATATAAGAAAAATACAAATGGCGCATAGGAGAAAAAAGCTATATCAGGGCCTTCAAAGAAAAAAAAGAACACATACGTCAATGGATACGTAAAGCCCTTGTAGAATGTAATGTTAAGAATATCAAGCCATCTTCTACGTATAAATAAAGTTCTGTTGGTATTTTAAAACTCGTTTCCTTTTCATACTTCTTGCAATATACAGTATATTTTCCATGTCTTAAATTGAGACTAAACTGTGGGTGATGGAAACAAATAGAGTTCAGATACAGATTCAGCACCAAAAACACTTTAAAAATAGCAATAAAGATTTTAAAAGTTTTTTGAAACCCTTTTTTTGTTGACCTGTGAAATTAATGACACGTCATTTATGAATTTATTTCTTTAATGCTTCACAAAATTAAACTAAATTATAATTCTCAATTTGAATTACATAATCATTAACAACGGTACCTTGATATTTCTACGGAAGATTTTATGAAAAAAAATTCACTACATTGGATGTCTATGAAAGTCTGAGCTTATATTCATTACAAAAATGGAAAGAAAGGCATCATTTTCTTCCGATTTGTTTGTGCAGAATTGGTACATACGGATCCCACTGCGCGACGAAGAAGTTGGCGTGTGTTGGATAAAGTGAATATTTTTGGCAAAATTCCAAAATAGAAAAAGACGCTCTGCCTTTACTTGAGGTTTTCTTAAGACGAGGTTCTCTGAAATTAATCCGACTGTATTGTTTTAGCACCACAAAAACATAACGGTGGAAGAGCGTACCCTTTGACGGTGCTGCACCAACATATTCCACAAGAACTTGTCCTTTCGAAATATCCTGATCCGGCACGTTGACGAGTAACCAGTGAAGCCAGTGTTGCGCAGTTGGATTTTCTCGAGTTGGTGCATCAGGATCTACCATTAGTATAGTATGATAAGTAACTTCCTTGCCATAGACCTCGTCTGTATCCCAGCGAAGATGAATCGGTGGAGCCTTTACTTGTGTAGGAAGTAACTCGTTGCCGAAGTCAACGTATATATCTTCGTAAAATACTTCAACTCTTCTAAAATCTTCTTCGAAGAGTACATCATTTATAGGGGTGTATTCCAAGGAGAAGCAAATCGCAATATTAAGCACATATATGGTAAAACTCTCCTTCAGTTTCCGAGGAAACATTCTTCCGACGCGATGCTTAGCGTGTATCACAACCTAGCGTTCTGCAGGTAAATGATCACGAAGGAGTACCAAAGAAACCGAATGAAAGTGAAAAATGTGAAATAAAGCTCTTTGTGAGAATCCTTCAAATGTTTTCTTGTTGCTATTTTTCCGTGAGAAACAATGTACACGCGGGGCAACGTAGAGGGCCCAGTGATCTCAACATTACAGCTGGATGCACAACTGCAATGCTTTGAAGTGGTGAAAATCGTGACGATCGTTTTTCGTTAGGTTAGCTGCAGTGAACGACCACCTACAGACTTTCTTGTGAGTTAAACGTGTCGTGTGTGTTAGTGATGATTACAATCGTCTCCGTCAACTCCAAAACTCCAAAGAATTGCGTAGCATTCAGTTGTAAAGAACGTCAACAAAATGTAAACTGATGCGAATGTTATTAGATGAGATATTGGGTAGCCATTCCTTTAAAAATATTTTTTAGGTTTCCAATGACTAATAATATTTGTTATAAGTAGTCTAACGAAATTATTAAAGATGTGTAAACCAAGAAAACTCCCCTGCGTGAATGTTAAAAATGTCTCCAAGAAATGAATGACTGGACTTTATTAAGGTATTGTGGGTAAATTGTAATGTCAAAGAATTAAATACTAGTTACTTTCGAATTTTTATTAAGTTTTAATGAACATAAAAGAGAATTGACTTTTAAAATTGTAATGAGACGCTAATTCCTGCTGTTTGGTTCTGAGATAACTAGGACTGAATAGACGTTCACCATCATGGCGGACCGTCACGATTTCCGAGCCTTGCCTCCAGTGTACATTAGAGCTCACTGAGTGTGCCGACCTACTTAAAAGTCTAATTTGGGAGCATTGACGGCAACTTATCAGGACCGCCATCTTCTGAAACAGTTTTTGAGCTGATAGGTGATTTTCAAATTGGAAATGCTGTTCTGGTATTTCCTTATTTTTCCCATCTTCGTTTTGTTAGGTTTTGAGCTCAAGAATTAGTAGATTATTCTGTGCACTACGTGACCAATTCATAACGAAATGTTCCTAAATAATTAATACAAAAATATACTTAATTACTTATTATATGCATCAGACAATATTTTGTACATCAGACACATTACACATAATGTGTCTAATATTATTTTAAATCATTACAACCAAACATGTTTCATCAGCAACAACTTTAAAAAATACAATTTTTTTCTTTAATCAAGCCTGATGCATTGAGAAATGCAATAAAATACTCACTACTCTTAGTCAATTTATTTAGTCAAAAATATATTCTTATTACAGTCTCAAAAGTATTAAGGGCCCTATTTAATAAATGGAACTATTTTTCAGTTTTCATTGTTATAAATTATCCTCTACATTATAGGAAGTCCTTGAAGGCTGGGTAAACCATAGATTTGATCACAAACATAAAATTAGAAAAATTGTGCATTGAACGGACATAGGCAAATTCTCCTTTGTAAACGGAAAGTTTGCCTGTGGCAGATTTTGAGCCCTTTCTGTATTCATTGCGGGCTTTTAGGAAAATAATAGGAAATATATCAATAAGGTGAAAAAGTGTAGTAATTGCTAATTGTTACTAGTTAATTTTTAATTACAAATTTTTAAAAGTTTTTAATTTTTCAATTACACAAAATTAAAAATTATATCAATCTTCAAAACGACATTATTTTTTTAACTTTACCTTCTGCTCCCTCTTCTCAACACCACGAACTTGGTTTAAATTATAATTCCTCCCGCATTAAATTACGTTTTCCGAAAGATATTTTTCACCCTCTTAAGTTCAAACCGTAACACACACATACACATATTCCAAATCTTTTTAAATACATATAGAATATGTAGAGCTATAGAATATGTAACCAGACAACTCCATCAAGCTGCGTGGCATTCTACACCAGAAATAAAGCAAAACAAAAAGCTATATATCCCACAAGTAATAAGAGAAAAGGTGAAATCAAAACGTAAATTAAAGAAACAATGGCAAATCACTAAAGACCCAGCAGTCAAAAGAAGACTAAATTCAGCTTCGCAAAACCTCAAAAGATTACTTCAAGAATATCGAAACCACGCCCTACAAGATAAACTCCCAAAATTGATTCCGAATTCGAACTCAGAGTATTCTCATTGGAAATCTACTAAATACTTGAAGAGACCGATGCAACCTATTCCTCCCATCAGAAAAATCGACAGCACATGGGCTGAAACCGACGAAGAAAAAACTGAATGCTTCGCGTCCCATTTCTCTAACATCTTTCAACCGTTTCCTTCACAAATATCTGCTACAGAAGAGGAAGAAATTTACAACTTCTTAGATTCACCACTGCAACTAGCTCCCCAAATCAAACCCGTAAGTGCTCGAGAAGTTGAAACAACAATCAAGAATTTGCCAACTAAAAAAGCTCCCGGATACGATATGATTTCAGCAACAATTCTACACCATCTACCAAGAAAACTAATAGCCTTACTTACTTCCATCTTCAATGCCATCCTAAGACTAGGACACTTCCCTGATCAATGGAAAATCGCTCAAGTAATAGTCATCCCTAAGCCCGGCAAACCATCACATGAAGTTGTATCATACAGACCTATTAGTCTACTGCCAATATTATCAAAAGTTTTTGAAAAACTGCTTCTGTCACGTTTAAATCCACTTCTACAAGAAAATGAAATAATACCTCATCATCAGTTTGGGTTTAGACAACAACATTCGACTGTAGAACAAATTCATCGAGTAGTAAACGAAATTAGTGAATCGCTAGAAAATAAAGAATATTGTTCTGCTGTATTTCTAGACGTAAGCCAGGCTTTCGATAAGGTTTGGCACCCAGGTCTATTGTATAAAATTAAGAAAAATCTACCGTATCCTTACTATCACTTGTTAAAATCGTATCTTACAGAGAGATATTTTCAAATAAAATTTAACGGTGAAACTTCAAAACTTATCCCTATAAAATCAGGAGTGCCTCAAGGAAGTGTGCTTGCACCTTTCCTTTATTCATTATATACTGCCGACATCCCATCATCTGTAAACGCATTGACAGCAACCTACGCGGACGACACAGCCATCTTAGCTCGACATGAAAATCCAGCAGAAGCATCTCGTCTCGTAGAAGAACATCTGCAATCCATCCACAAGTGGCAGAAACGCTGGCGCCTCAAGATCAATGACAAGAAGTCTGTCCAAGTCACCTTTAGTCTGAAGCACGAAACGTGTCCACCTATAAAAATCGGATCGCAATGTATTCCTCAAAATGACTCGGCAAAATATCTCGGACTTACTCTGGACAGAAGACTGACATGGAAAATACATATAAAGAAGAAAAGAAAAGAATTAGACCTAAAACTTAGAATGTTAAACTGGCTACTTGGAAGAAAATCATCGTTAAGCATCGCAAACAAAGTAATTGTGTATAAAGCAATATTAAAACCAGTATGGACATATGGAATTCAACTTTGGGGAACAGCTCAAAATTCTAATGTTGAAATATTACAACGCTTCCAGTCTATAGCCTTAAGAAAATTTGTAAATGCCCCCTGGTACGTAACGAATGCAACATTACACAAAGACTTACAGATTCCAACTATAAAAGAAGAAATCAAGAATACCAGTGCAGAATACCTACAAAGACAACATAATCATCCGAATATTCTAGCCATCAACTTACTAGACAATAGTGACTCCTACAGACGACATCAACGCCATCATACTCTAGACCTTCCATATCGACTTTAAATTATTCATTTCAGAAATTATAATTAATAATTAATTTGTATTAATGTATTTGTATGTATATGTATTTGTATCATTGGTGGAGTACGGTCATTGGATTTTACTCCTCTCATGTATTTGTTTATGTAAATCTATGTAATTTTGCCAAATGTTTGTTCAGAAACAAATTGCAAAATAAAATATAATTTAAAAAAATACATATATCTTATTTTCAACATATTATTTAATTTAAATAAATTTAATACGTTGAAAATCATAATTATTCAACTAGAGGGGGAAAAATGACATATGTGACGTACTAGGATGAAAAACACAGACGACTGTTCTGATTGATATTTACAATATATTTACAGAATTTTTACAATTAATGAACAAAGATTATAATACAAAAATCTAACCCCTTGGCAACCTTTCAGTTCTCTTAGCCGCGAAACCTCGCGACCGTCCCTAGGCCTCGCCCAGAACCACTGCTTCGGAAGCAGCAAAAAGCAACGCGAGGTGCGAAGCTGTCGGACATAGAGTCCCGTAACTACACCAGTTACATGGCTTGTCGCCAAACCGATCTTCGACCCGAAGATCACGTGCAAGGATTGCACTGGAGATACCACTAGTCTTTCGACACCCTGCGTATCCCCCGAGGCGCCTGTCGACGTGGCCTTAAATATCCGACGGCTCGCCCCCAGCCTACAAGCAGTGGGCGTCATACGGCTCGCTGGCCAGCCTTTCCAGGGCTGCAACCGACATCTCTTAAACTCGCCTCCGCGCGCGTCCTTTTCAAGGAAATTCCAGCCGGGATTCCTACGGGGCTTTTCCAACTGGCGTGGTGTGGCGCTGCCGCCCTTTACCCCCATCCACATCCGGCTTAGCGCGGGTTCCCCCGAAGCGGCCCGCTGCGGCGGCGCCGGACCACGCGACGCTACACATACCTAATATGTATGTAAATCGCTAGCATATTGACAAAATATTATATATCTGTTATACAAAACCATGAAAATAGTAAAAATTGAACGGGTAGAAATAATTTTAAAAAATATTTTAATTGGTGTGGCTTTTATGAATGTTCTTAAAAAGTGTTAACACTTCCTTAAACATTACTGCTTCTGTTTTAGTTGTAAGTACGTTTTCCAAGGATATTCTATTCTTCAATTTTTCATTTTCTTTTAAAAGAAGATATTTCACAAAAAATTCAAAATCTCTTCATAATTACTTCTCTTCGAACAGTAAACAGTTATAGATGAGCCTGGAAGGAGCAATATAGCAAACTTTTGCCTATATTATTATTATTATTATTATTATTATTATTATTATTATTATTATTATTATTATTATTATTATTATTATTAATATTATTATTATTATTATTATTATTATTATTATTATTATTATTTGCGTTTCTTTTACGGGCTATTATTTTTTTCATTTGAATTTGACACTGCAAAAATTTTGAAAAATATTTTTCTGAATTTTTCATATTATTATTTTCTTATTTTTCATATTTTTCAAACAGATAAAATAGCGCTAAATAGACGGAAAAAATGAAATAAAAAAACAACACTTTTTTGGTTTTGTATGGGTGTGGATGGTGGGACGGAGGCTAAGAAACTTTTCAAAAATGTTATTTTTATGCTAGAGTTACAGAGTAACTTACGCATACGAGTATATCATTTGGTTAGGGAAACTTTTTACCATCTTATCCGGGGTACTCTGTGCTTGCTAATTAGAGAGCAGTGTATAATAATTATATTTGATAGAAATTTTCAAAAGTTGAATCTACGGCGGCGGCGATGGTGTAGCAGTTAGCGTATCGGACTGCTATACCCAAGTTCGCGGGTTCAAACCCGATATCCTTCGTACGCCTTCCTTCGGAGGGGAAGTAAAGCCGGCTGTCCCATGTTAGTACATTTACTGCATGTAAAAGATCCTCAAGCCTAAATGATGCCTCTGAGCTAAATTCAAATCGCCTGTTTCATCGCCCAAGTAATACCTTCTTTCTCTTGTTGAAAGGAGCGTAACGGAATTTGCGTAGTCAGACGGAAGAGCAGGCCTCATGGCCTGAGTCTCGCCACGTAAAATAAGGCAAATTCAATTCAATCTATTAGTTGTGTGTTTTACGGTGTTCGCACAATACAAGGTGTGTCCGTAAAATTGTTGAATAAATCCGTAAAGAACAATTTATTGAAAATAAAAGTTTAAATGTTTAGTATTCTTAAAAATAGCACCCTTGGGCTTCAATACACTTCTCAAGAAATTCTGCCTGGCCTGTAATGTGGATCCTGGAACACATTGACGGGAACCTGCTTCAGACATCTCGTCGCGGCGGATTTCATGGGATCTACTGTCCCATCTCTTTATTCAAGGAAGCAAAACGAAGTCTACTGGTGCCAGATCAGGACCGTATGGTGGCTGGGACAACTTTGGCTCGTACTGACTGCGTACTGACTCTACTGGTCCTGGTCTTGGCGACGTGGTTCATTCCGTGGCCACCGCCCAGGATGGCGCTGGCATCGAGCCGGGCGCGCACGCTTCGCCACCTCTTCCAAACCGCTGCGGCCCGAGTCTTGTGGTGGGCGCAACTAACTCTTTAGCGCTCCGTCCGGCACAGTCCCGCTGCGCAAAAAAAGCTTCTTGAGCCCGCGAGCTGGGGGCCACCCCTCCTGCCTCATCCCACTCGCACCCCTTTGCGGAAGAGAAAGAAAAGAACAAGAAACAAATAAATTTGGGCTGGTGCGGCAGGTGCGCGCGCGCTTCCCGCGTGGCGTGAGGGCAGCACCTCCTGCGGCCGCCTGGGCGCCCGGTGGGCAGACCGCGAGAGGGAACCGCTGAAGGGTCCGGTCTGCTCGCAGCAGCACCCCCGCTCCGCCACGCCCCCGCGCGGCCGTCTACTCTCTCTCTCTCTCTCTCTCTCTGGCCTCTTCTAGAACCGCGCTATTTGGTTGAAAACACGACCTTTTTCTAAGGTTCATAACGAGAAAAAAACGTTACTTACGAAATCTAAATATATAATATTATATTTACTAATTAATACTATTTCTAGTAGACATCGAATTTAAGAATATGGAGAGATATTTATTACAAGCTATGTAGAGATATTGTATGAAGACGGAATACATTCAGCGGAGGATGAAAAAACTTTACATTCTTTTAATACAAATATCACTTGTATATTACAAATCTCTCGCTCTACAGTACAGTAATAATAAATAATAGCAGTAGCTACTCTGCACGTCCTCAGTGTGGCTGCCATTTTGTCGCAGACGTTTTATTGCCGAGGGACTTAAGACATTGGAACCTAATCGATTAAAAATTATAATGTTAACATTGTTGAGTTTCTTTTCCAGTCTTTTGAGTTACAGTCTGTGCAACAAACGCATGTTCCTTCCGTAAGCCATTTCTGGTTTTTAACTCCGTTTTTAACAGACGCAATGAAACAAACACAACCCCACAAACTGTTGTAGCTTACCACGGCGCAAGACCACGTGGAGCCATCTTGTGCCTAAGAAGTATCCGGCTGTAAGAGGATCTAAAGAGGTAGCACATCTTCGTTCGCGACGCCGTCGCGACAGCCGCGCCACAGTACGCACGGGCGATGCAACTACTCCGAACTGGTTTCTCGAGGCGCCGATAGAGAGCGCGCCTTGTCGCAAAATGAGACGCAGTCCGTGACGTGGCGCAGGGTGACTCATGATTTCTGCGAACCACCATGCTGATTGGACTCGCGCATGTTCGCGCGCAGGGTGACGCGTCGACGTTTCTGCGCGTGGTGGCCTTGCCGACCGCAGTGGCGGAACACAGTTTCCTGCGAAGGTTCCTAGTAACTTTGCTGAAGATGGAAGAAAAGCTGATTGAAGCCGTGCGGTGTCGCAAACTTCTTTACGACACAAACCATAAAGATTATTTACGAACGAAGCTCAAGACTGAGAAATGGGAGGAAGTTGCTAAGGAAGCGGGCATACGAAATGGTAAGTTTTTTTGTAACTATTTGCTGACACTTTATCTAGCCAGGTGCCTGGCATATTTTTCCGCCGGTTTTTTTGAAAACCCCCTTTTTTTAACTTCTCGCTTGCACCACTGCATTAGTTTGTCTTCCTTCCACAGATTGATCAAACATGATCCTACTTGACTCAAAGCAAATGATCTAGAAATTGAAAAGGCGAAATGTGAAAAGTATTTTTCCCAGAGGTACTCTACGTGCGTAACTATGGCTTGACTTACAACACTCTTCCATGATGTTTAATAACAGCAATTTAATAATCTTCAAGAAGCTAGTGAACTTAGTATTTAACTTGTCTATTATCAGTGAAACGTAAAAATTATCTTCAGTCCGATCTTTTGAGAGTTGATAGTGCTGACCACTGGCGGAATTTCAATTCTGCTCGGGGGTAGTGGTGTGTGTGTGTGTGTGTGTGTGTGTGTGTGTGTGTGTGTGTGTGTGTGTGTGTGTGTGTGTGTGTGTGTGTGTGTGTGTGTGTGTGTGTGTGTGTGCGCGCGCGCGCGCGTGTGCGTGCGCACCACCTTAGACAGACAGACAGATAGAAAGATAGATAGATAGATAGATAGATAGATAGACAGAGAGGGGGAGACGGAGAGAATACAATTTTTAATATTAATAAGTGCACACGTATAAATTATAAAATTGTAAAATAAATTTTAAATACACGATTGACCTTAATTTTCCCAACATGGAGGCATTGCCTTCTCTTGCACCCGCTCCTTCCCCCAAATCCCGCCACTTCGATTGTGACGTCGATTGGGAAAAAAAGGTGCCAATCGCGTATAAAACATTTTATCTAGGGGATTTTGGGGTCGCTGAATCCGAATCTGAAGTTACATTTGTAATTATTTAAAAATTGGAGTAAATAGAGACAATAATACATCAGAAAATTAATTTATAAATCATTCAGCTAATTCTCGTGTCTTTGAAGGAAACAAAATCGTATTTCTTGATGCTCCTTGCCAACTTTTCTTACACCTCGAATTCACACAAGGTAATGCCTGTTTTGAAACGTTGCTAATTCTGACGGGACAACCATTGTTTTCGACAATTCAGTTTCGAGGAAATTCACTTGTTCATCGGAATTGGAATTTAAACATCTCAGTAGCAACAGAAAGATTTCCTTCCGCGTATGCAATATTACTTCATCGTGAGATCCTGAAACAACAATCAGTGCACTTCACAACAATACCGTACTAAGCCGTTCTGATAACTCATTTCTTTTTATTTAATTTCAATTAACATGCTATACTTTTTTGTGACACGCCTGGAGAATATAATTCTATGTTTTTTAAAATTTCTTATTTTGTCTGTATCAGTATTTTACATATCTCCAGGGATAGCTTCCACTTTATCTGATGAACAATGACGATTCACATTCCAGTTACACACGAAGTGTAAGTAGGTGAATAACCAGAACAGCTATATTACATTTTTAACAAAATCACAACACACGGCTGTAAAACGCACTCTAAAACTGTAGACACTAACAACGACTTCACTACAGTGCGAGAGAAACAGTACTCGCAGCTAGCAAATACCTTTTCAGGGCGGCGCAATAGTTAGGGCACCACATCCAGGCCATTAACCCTCCTCTCCACCCCGCAGCCCGGTACTTAAGCTCTTTGGCCCACCTGAACCCACATAGTCGTTTGTGGCTTCCAAACATCAAGACAGAAATGGCTCAAATTACATTTCATGTTTTCTGATAAAAAAAAAAGTTCAATTCCGTTTCATTCAATTTCTTGTACAGATTCACAAAATTACTACAATATTTAATGATTTAACCATCCGCCCCCTTTTCTTTCGCTTTTTAAAATGTTAATTCTATTTCTAAAACTATTTACTTTATAGCCATGCACTATTAGTAATCTATTAATCCTAATGTTTTTTGTTTTGACTAGTGTTTTAATTTGTTTATATTTCTTATATCAGGAAACTGTTATTTGAAATTGTTACATCTACACTTTTGTTGCAAATATTCCACTTGCAAATACACTTGAAAAGAATATCCTTTTATGTGTGGTTATTCAATAAAATCTAATGAAAAACATAATATTTAAGATAATGTTGTTTATATTATTTGCCATACCATTCGTTAATATTATGAATATTCATTATCAATTTCATTCAATATTGAATATGGCTGTCGCAGACACAATGGCACTGATAGACGTAAAAACTTTGGTTTTATGCTAGTAAAATAATGAAATTTTGAGTTACTTTTCAAAAATCAAAGTATTTGGAAGAATTAATTTATATAATACATTATTATAACAAATTTTTACTAATCATATAAATGCTTTGCACTTTTTGCGAAGTTTCCGTACTCTCGTTTTCCGATGAACATCTTATTTGTGATATTATTTGTGGTTCTACAACTGTATTAGCAGATAGTAGCAGGTAATTGTTATGGATTCTATTAAATCTAAATTCTAAATCTTTATTCTAAAACATAATCTTTTAAACACTGAAAACCGGTAAAATGTTGTAGTCTTAATTGGTGTCCTGTTAGGATAATGTTGTAATGTAAATAAAATGAAAGCAATTTTAATATCAATTAACACATTACACATTTAAACAAATTCACTAATAATTACTAATAATATCCATGAGATCTTTAAGAATAATATAATATTTCCAGATATAATAATAGACCCTTAGAACAAAGTTAAGATGGGTGCCGCGTTTTGATACGCCAATGTAACTTCCATCGAACGTCTGCTTTGAAATGTTTTTTTATTGTCCCACAACTTTATTAGCAGATGTTAGCAGCTAGTTGTTATGAATATCACTAAAGAACACAATACTTGATATTTTAAAATATTAAAGACGGTGATAGTACGTGAAAGTCCTAACTTTTATCCTCTGAAATAAAAAAAAATTATAAAAATTCGATGAGAAATCGCAATTTTTTAGTATAAATTTCTCATAACCAAAGCAAACAAATCAAATCGCAATTACTCACCATACAGATAACACCTACAAGAAAAACATAAACTTTCCCAAATGTCGTTATATGATCATTGAGCGAAGTTATGCGTGATAGAGCGCGCGCTTGTAAACAGCCTTCAAGATCACCCCCCAACATATACACATTTTATGTAACTTTGAAACGATGTCAAAACACAGTCAGTAAACGTACGTTTTCGAAATTAACGGCATTCAATGCCGAATTTGGTCCTCTTTTAAATGATATATGACACAAGTACATATGTAGAAATTCATGTTTTGGACTTTTGGCCAGCTTTTCGGGCTTTTCCGTAGACGACGGGTTTAGAAGGATATTTTGTCATTGCGCATCTAACGAAGCAATGGCGTGAGAGAGATTTGGGGTCCGCGTCACAAGCGAGATAAAATAAAATTTTGACAATTGGCAAAAGTGGCGGATAATGAAATTTAAAGAGAAAAGGACAGTTATAAAAGATCACAAGGGTGTACAAAATTCTTAAACAAAACTGTAATTGAAATAATGTCTGGGATCCAAATTCTCTAATGCGAAATCTCCCGGGTTAAAATAACATATTAGAATATTTTTGATACCGTAACCTTTGTCCAATAATAAGTTAACGAAACAATTGTAAGTTGTAACGAAACAATTGTAATAATAAGTTAACAAAACCATTCCTGTAGAATTGAGGTATGTTGTAAAGTTATGTCGAATTGTAAATCTTTCTGTGCACTTCGGGTAAAGTTAGATTGTAGTAATCGCCGCTGTTCATTATTTGGCGTCTCCTCTACATTATCGACTTCACTTCAGTTACAGAATTCCTTAAATAATTGTGAAACACACAAGCTACCTTAACAACACTGATAATGCTATTTCTTGAATGAAATTTAAATTTTGGAAGCTGGTTCATTGATACTCGTTACATAAGATAATCTGCTATGTTTACGTATTTTTAATGATTTCAATTACTACATTGATTTTTAATACCGACATTCTTTGTTTACTTAAGCAAGACCGTCTGCAATGTTAAAATCAAGCAGGTTAAATTCTACAAGAAAGGATTAATACTCAAATAGAAAATGCACGTAACGAAAACACGAAACTAATGAGTTTATGTAATGAATTACGAATTCATTTCTAATTACTTATTTATTATCTACTACTAATAGATAACAAACAACTAATAGATGGTGTATCTCTTAAGTTGTTTGCAACGGATGTATGATATATTTTCTGATACGATTTAAGAGAGGAAGTTCAGTTGTCCAGTTATTTGTACAAGCTCTTTTTCTTAAACACCAACGTGAATCGTATTCTTGTTCGGATGTTACTCCATATCTTTTCGCCATTTCATACGCTGTTTGCATAAGACAATGGAAAAGTGCGCTTAGATGGAAATAAACATCGATCGATATATACCGCCTCCTAAGATGGATGAGACGCAGCTAATGATTGGGCACTGAGGAGGAGATGATAAGAAAAATCGATAAGAAAAACTGGTAATTCTTCTGTGAATCACTGCTCTGATTTGTCAATATCGCATGTATTCTTAAACGCTATTGGTCTCAATTTCATGTGTGAAATAGTCACTTTAATTTCAAATGGTCATTATAAAATTCGAAAATGCGAAGCAAGTATGCCAAAACTTCATTGCACAGTTTGGCGTGCTCTTGAAAATGTTCGTAATTGAAGTCTTTGTTTTCGTAATTGTCAGGAACGCTTGGTTTTGGATACGGTCGCATGAAACTCTCAGATAAAGGGATCGCTTCATCTCCCATAAATTCGAAAGGTTAATTCAATCCTGTATTGGAAATAATACTGCTGGTAATGAACTCTGTAATTTTCATCATTTTTTCATCATCATATCAATAATCATCACGTTTTAGCAACAACTCTCGAGAATGCTTCCATCACTGAATCTTCTTGGAGATCCTACATTAATAGGAATGAATTTATAGTACTTTGAGTCTGCAATAGCCATTAGCAGGTCAGAGAAAGTGTGTTCATAATTGAAATATCACAATCCAGTTTTTTACCACATGTTTTCTATCAAAAAGCGCCAATGCAGTGCGGAAATTGCATTTTCGATTGAAACCAACTTCGATGGATTCACATTTTTCTTTTGTGTGTGCCGACAAAAACAATTGTTGCATTAGTATTCACTCAGCTAGTGATCCTTCCAGCACGATAATCGAGATTGTTATACTCCGAATAAAAGAAGAATGTGGTTGACAGTTCGGTGTGGAGGGGGGCGGCGTTGCCGTGTACTGCGCGCTCTACCACGTGCTTTGAACAATAACAAGGAGAAAAAAATACAACAATAACAACAAATCTAACAGAACACCCCTCTCTGAATTCCCGCTCTCACAATACACTTGCACACTGAAAGCTCAACACACGTCGACGCTCAGCCGATAAACTGCAGCACTCCGGATACGCGATTTATTTCGCGGTTCAAACGTGACAACATCCGGCAAATGGCGATACTTCTGATTCGCTGTTGCCTAGGTTATGGAACTGACGTCACCATGTCGCCGGGAACTGTCAACCACATTCTTCTTTTATTCGGATAATAGTTCCCCCATTCTGTAGCCGTATGCAATATCTCTATTTGTGTTCCCTGTCGCCAAATACCTAAAAAATATTTAGAAGCGAATAATAGTTTTGTAACTATATTTTTGAATGTTTTAATTCAAATGCCAACATTTATTTTTATTTATTTTATTTTACGTCAAAAAACAGTTAAAAACTGCGTATGACGTGCTATGGGGAAAAGTGAATTGTGTGCACATTTTCAAAATTCTGTGATCCCTACACTAAATCATATACTACTTAAATTTTGAATTTTGAAAGGGAGAAAAAAAACTCCCATGTAATAAAATCTATTTTCAAGGATAAATAAGCAATAAATTTTAAATTTTGAAAGGGAGAAAAAACAAACAAAAAAGACTCCCATGTAATAAAATCTTTTTTCAAGGATAAATAAGCAATACATTTTGGCTCTTATTACTTCCTGCCGCGACGTGGAAACGATAATTTGAATAATTGTACACATATTGTAACATGTGTAACAATAATTGTAACATATGTACACATCTAAATCCCTCTCCACTCCTTTGTTGCAGGAGAAGAAGCGAAAGCGATCTGGGAGAAACTGAGACATTCGCTGAGAGATGCTCTCAGAAGACAGCAAAAATGCATGAAAATTGGAGTACCGGCTCAATCTGTTAAAGAGTGGAAATTTCAAAAACACTTGAGATTTCTACTACCATATATGGCAAATAAAACGCGAGAAGGGAATTTAAACGAAGATACCGACGATAGTGAAACTCCACCGCAAAATTTTGACGTCGATGATTCACCTGAAATAGTTGAAGAGCGTGAGTCGAACGTGCATCAGGGAATCAGAAGTGCTCTAGACGAAGCTCTACCTCAAGCCCCTCCTGAAATTTCATCTCCGACACAAGCTCGGATTCTTACCCCGACAGCCATTGACAGAAGACCTGCTAAAAGAAAAAAGCAAGAAACTGTTGCTGGTTTACTCAAACGAAGCATGGAGCAACATGAAGAACGAAGAAAATCGAGATCGGAAGAAAGAAAGAGGATTTTGGAACAAATGAATGCTCCAAGAGATTCCCTCTATCACTTCTTCCTATCTATGTACGAGGTGACCAAAAACATGCCACCGTCATCGCAGTTTGCCGTCAGAAACAATATTTTCCGCGTCGTTACAGATATGGAGGCCACGTTGCTCAACATTCCAGCAGAAGATTCCCACAGAACTCCACAGTCTAACACAGTTCAGTGGACATCAGTTCTCGAGTCCCAGTACAGCAACCAAACATCTAGTCAACCCTGGACCAGATCATCGAGTCCAGTCTCCTCTTCCCACGGTGCTAGTCCAATGAAATACACATTATCACAGACGTGCGAGGAAAATTGTGAGATTGAACCGAGCACTTCAACTACGGGTTCAGGTCAACCAGGTTTGGTCAAATACGAGTATATTAATAATCTTTATGAAAACTGAATTTATCTCAAGAAATTATTTCACTTTTTAAGTTACCTAAAATCGATTTTATTTGTGACTTTTTCGGCGATTTAACTTGTTTTTGTTTATATAATAAAGATTTTTCTGTAAAAAACTGTATTTTTAGTTCCCACCTATACTATAGATACTTCAATCCTAGAAGATCATGTAAAGGACTCGTATGGGAGCCCTATTTACAGGTTTGTCGTTGGTGAGAAATTTTATTATGGTATTCAAATTCAGCGACCTCAAAAACCCATTGATACCCCTTTTTACGCAAATCCAGTGGCATTTGCAATTATGACCAGGTTTTAGGCCCGATTGAATCAGTGTGCGGCGTAACATAACGTTTCTAACTCGAACTCGTTTTCGGAATCTGCTTCAGAACTGAAATCCACTAACATCGCTGAAATACTCGTCATCATCGTCAGCGCTCGTACCGGAGTGAACTGCGCTCCATCTTTCGGCGATCGCTGTGCACTCTGCTGCCCGCCAGGAATTCGACGTGTCATGTGACAGATCGGCGTCTCATTTTGCGAAGCGCGCCTCTCGTACTGTCCAGAAATACGACTATAAAGGGAGTATAATGGGGACTTGCAGCAGAGCGTAGCTTCTAATTTATTATCGTATTAATTTTAATTAAAAAATTCCGAGAAATTGCGTTAGGTGCATGGAGTGGAGCAAGTGAAATTCAATACCATTTATGAAATGGTTCAACAGATGTTCTTGGTTTCGTCATAAATGGATTTTTCGAACGTTCACAAGTATTTTGGGCCCACCCGGCATTTAACTGAAACTTTTACCTAACAAAATCTATTGACAATGCATTGTTGCTAAACAGTGACCAAGCCTCTTTCTAAATTTCGTTGCGAAATGATACACTACAATTAATATTTTTTTGATACATCGTGCTTAAAGTGGGGGGGGGACAATGGTGCGAACATTTTGACGGGGTTCCTTAGTTTAACGTAACAAAACATCTCATTTTCTTAAAAATCGTCAATCTTTTTTTAATCTGACAATTTGGGAACATTTGGGAAGAGGCTCTCTACGCTGTCAAGGTGTAGTTTGGCATAAAATCAATTGCATTTCTTCATTGTGTCATTAAAGTTTATTCTTCTTTTAGTATATTTTATTTACTAGTGAAATATGCCATGTGTAATAAAAAAAACGTTTATTGGAGAAGGGAGTACAGAGAGAGAGTGTGGCCTATGTTTTTTCAGGCAGCGGATCCCTATACATATACCGTATTATACACACTATTTTATATTCATTGTTGATTAATAATATTTACGAAAATGGAGATTCGGATTCTCAAACTTGTAGATTTTTAATAGTCAAGGGAAAAAACCTTTTTCTTTGCTTTAATTTTGTTAATACAGCTATTAAATAAAATCGTATTGAGGAAATTGGAAAACAAAATGAGTAAGTAACTACACAAAGATGTTTTGGAAGGTATGTGTGCATTTTAGCTGTCAGACACGCACGCGACCTTTGCACAGGCCTAGAGGGACGCCGCCGCTCCCAACCGCAGCTCCCAGGGGCGACCAAAATTTTTTTAAAAATTTTATTTTACGTCAAAAAAAAAAACAGTTAAAAACTGCGTATGACGTGCTATGAAAAAAGGAGACGGGGCCCATGTGGCAACTTGCCCTGGGACCCAACGTAATTGGAGTCCTGATTTATTTCCATCCAAAAGAAATTTTAAAAAAGTATTCATCTCATATCTAAATTTTACGTTATAAGTTGTATTTATGCATGAAGAAATGAATTGTTAAAGAATTGAGGGAGGAGGGAATATTTTGTTTGAATTGAGAAGCCCCCATGGATCAATTGCCTAGTACAGGCAAATTTTCCCAAAACATCGATACAGCGATGTTTCGATACATCACTAAAGGGTTTTCAATGTCGATTATTAAAATATCGACGAAAAAACATCGATATTTTAATTAAAGACTAATAAACATGCTTTTTTATCCTTTATTAATTATAGTACGTAAAAGGGGTATTTCATTGTTTGGTTACTAGCATGTTAGTAGTATATTAATAAAAAATATTATCAAATGTAAAGAATAAAATTAAGAATAAAGAATATCTTGTTTCGCTACTTTATCCTTCAGTCACTTCCATTCATACAATATCGAAGTAAAACCACCTAAAAATTCCCTCAGATTGCACAGGCGAAATGTGAAGTGTGATAAAAACGATGACGCAAAACAACGATATTGCTGTGGATTGCTGCTACTCTACAACGCCTAAACCCCATCACTAAAACAAAAACAAAAAAAAAGTAAAAAAAAAAAAAAATGGATGTCTTGGAATAATATATCAATGTGAAGAAAACATTGAAAAGCAAAATATGGATGTTAATATATCGATGTTTCTGGTGGAAAACATCGATTTTTTTGCCACCCCAGGCCCCGCTTCCCTGTGGGCGCTGGCGACCGCAAGTGGCGTGGGCCGCCGACCGCAGCGCCCCTGGCGCCGCTCGCCGCGGCGACTGCCACCTCCTGGCGCGGCTGCGTGCCGCGGCGGCGGCGCGGACACCGCCCTCTCGGGCTCCTCGGCGGCGGCGCGCGCGGGCGGGCGAGCCCGGCCCGGCCGCCTCGGCGGGCCCGCGCACGTCTTCCGCATTTTTGAGAGCCTGCGCGCGCGGTGGTCGCGACCGCACAGCGGCGGCCGGCGGTGGCGGCCGCGGAGGCGCCGGCGCGGCCGAGGGCGGGCGGCGTGCGGCGCGGCGCGGGCGGCGGCGGCGGCGGGCTGCGGCGCCTGCGGTCGCTGCGGCGGCGGTTAGGGCGGTCGCGGCGGTCCACGAGGAGCGCGGGGGCGGCGCGGGGGCGGCGCGGGGACGCCGCGCACCTCCTGGCGGAGGCTGGGCGCCGCGCCGCCGCGCGTCGCCCCAGAGCCCCGAAATACTCCAGGGCTTGCTTCTGGAACGCTCCAGGAAGGCCTGGAGTGGCCCGTTGGAGGCCCGGCTTGGCCCGGGCCGGCGCCCGTCACGCCCCCGCGACGGGTGCCCGCCTGCCCGCCTGCGGTGGGCGGCTCCGGCCGCGGCCCCGAGCGCGGCGGCGCGCGACCTCCGCTGGCGCGCGCGGTTCGGATGCGGAGCCGCAGCGGCCGCGCGGGGCCAAGTGGACGACGCAACGCAGTTGCCTCACCCACGACAGCTCGCGCCATTTATTATTTTCATTTCTTGAACGTAAACGTTAAATCGAGGGAACATTCACTCCATCAAATAAGTTCTAGGATTGAACTCTAGGTAACTGGTTATTCAGAAAAGTCTCAAGAACTGTTGTTAATCACAAGGATGCGGATTTATATGAACTAAAAAAAAACTTTGAAAATATGGATGCAAATATGTTAAAAGAATTTGGAAAGTATGCACTTAAAACGAAAAAGATGTTCAACCTATAGTGATGACTATAAGTAAACTACGTTAACAATTTGAAAAATAAGTAATATAAATCGTAATTCAACAAATGGCCACGTAAGTTTCCAAATTTTCTCGTATAATTCACTTTTTGTAATTTGCAATATTGCTTTTAGGCCTTGAAAATTTTCCTTCGACTTCCTATGATTGAAGGGGACAAACTCAAAAGCTGCTATGTCTTTTGCTGTGATTCATCTTGAAAACTGCACTTATCTTTTTCACAGTTCTCAAACGTGCATTCGATTCTCTTAATTTTTTGTGCAATGAATTGCCCTAATGGTCCAGGTAAATAGTGGAAAGGGGTTTCCAAAAGATTAAATTTTACCGAAGTGATGAGCTCGAGATTTTTTGGAATATAATGATTACATTAGAGTAATGAAGTGTGCCAATATGACTTCGCTTTGTTTTTCTTCTTCATATGAAACCATTCCTGCTGAAAGAGTGCAAGTCACATCTGGAGTGAGTAAAATAACTTTTTTAATATTTTCCAAGTGCAACCAATAATAAAATGCAAAATTGAGCCAAGTACTCGTCCGCATAATTAAGACAGACCCCAGCTGATGGAATACTTTTTCTGATAGAATATTTTTCTCTGAATATTTGTTCTCGTCGGAGGTTTTATAAAAGCGCATAAAATAAAATGCACTTCAAAGGTATTTAAATATGCCGTAATATGCTCAATAGCCGCAAATATCCAGATATATGTGCAATAAGATTTCGTTTACAGATTCCAAACAACAAGAAATGAATTTTTATTCTTTATGCATATCAATATGATTGAGGAAACTTACATGCCAATAAGCACAATCCGCCTGCAGCCTAATTATCAGTGAGAGTGTCAGTGATTTTGTCGCTTCAGGGAACGATAGGTGATTAAGCGAAGCTTCAATTCTGAACTGCCAAGAACATGGATAGGTGTTCATAGGTGTCTGTTACTTCTGACATAACTGCATTAATGAATGTTATTTATTAAGAACACCTATGCGTTTGAAAGATGCTGAAAATAACTATAAAATTCTTTGAAAGAAGCGTGAGCTAAGGACCCGGGATTACCTCCAAAAGTCTCACGCAGAAATAATTATTTTTGGTTTCTTACGCCAAAAACTACATAAAAATTACAGTACAGTACAGTCCTCATTTTCCCGCTATTCACGTATCATTGCAAACGACAGGAAAGGGGTTGAATCTTTTCTTGGAAAACGCTATCCTCGTGGAGTTTTCTTCAGTTCTATCGATTTTACCTCTACATATTTGACATCCGATTAAGTGAAAACAGCACAAATGTGTGTTTTATTCGACCAGCTGTTGTGTATTATAAGAAGGCACAAGGTCACGCCTACTTAGACTTAACCCTGATGCGGTTGCGTTTTGCAACGAAATTTGCAAAATGTGTGCCGGTTTAGGGCTTATCTCCGCTTTATATCTATGCTGAGCGAGAAGTGCGTCTTCATTGTTCCCGTAGTTGCTCTAAGCAGGTTTTACACGATCCTTTATCGTCATTTATAATGCACAGAGTATGGATGAAAAACAGACGTTTTGAACAAAGCAAAATACCTCCCATTGCCTCTAGTAACTCATACTTCAATCGTTACATGAAGTTAAACGCACGCGTAGTATGACAAAATGTAGCGATAATAGTGGATTAAATAAATCACAACAGACGGAGCGATAATATATGTCCCGCATGTGAAATATGCGAATGATCACGTCTTGTGTATGTGATATTTATTGTAATGTGAATTGAAAAATTTAAAGGAAAGATATGTTGTTGTCTTTAAGTATATAAAGTATAATGTTACAGTTTTTTCTACGAGTATAATTTTCCCAACAAGATTATCCCTCGTTTTCCCCTCATGTTGGCTGTACTCATATTGCTTTAAATATACATATTCTGTTCACTTTAGACACAGTTGCAATGAAATATATACCATAACTGGCTTTTTCCTCCGATTTTCAATTTTTATTGTTCTTTTTTGTATTAATTTTTATTTTTAGTTTTCCTAAACCGTGCGTTTTGTAGAGCTCTAAAATGCATGTCTGATCATGGCATATCCCTTTTGGCTTTGGCTGAATGCGTTTGAGTTTTTTATCCACAAAAAAGTCGATTTTTGTGTTGGCGCAGAAGGTATGTATGCCTGCTATATGACTGCAGGTTTTCCTTATAACGCTCTGTGTATTTCCAATTTGTGTAATATGGTCGTCTGTTTCATTTGTCTCGTGTGCTTTGCGACGTGAGGGAGGTGTGCGCCCCCGAGCGAGTGCTCTGCCAACTACGTGGAGCGCGCCTCTGCGGCGACGGTGGGAGCGAGCGGGCTGGTGCTCGCTCGTGTCGCTGCGCACGCGGTGAGAACGCGGCGAGAGCCGCCAGCTGCGAGCCACGGCCTGCCGCGGGGCGCGGCCCGCACGCGGCCCAGGAGGTGCTCGCGCGCATTCTTCCCGCCAGTTTCACGCCGTCGCCGTTCGCCTCGGCGCTCGCAGCGCCCTCGCGGAGCGCTGCTGGGAAATATATGCAGTTCGACGGCGATTGCAGGGAGCAGCAGAAGCAACAACGCAAAGCACTCCTCCGCCCGAGTCCTTGGGTCCTTCAGTAGTTAAAGGTCAAGTCAATGGCGGCACGTGCATCATTTGAATGCCTAAGGGCCGCCCTCTGCGCTCCCAGGTACACTCTTACTTGCATCACGACATTCAATGCCACTGCTTAAAGATCACCTTAAAAGCATTACAGCTAATTTTTTTGAAAAAGCAGCTAACTCAGAAAACACTCTCATTTCTGAGGTCGCTTCATACGAACCCCATAAACGGGCGAAGTATGAGCGACCTAAACAGTTCCTGGAGTAAGAGAAATCTGAAACAGCGAAATGAGACTTGAAATATAAGCTTTGAATCACTACACGCAATGCGCGCGCCAGTTGGCTAATATCTTTTTGATCTGTTTTTCTTTTTCATGCTGCAGGATTGGCCGTAGATGCCCGTGAGGGTAGGAATGGTCGCACCGCAGTGGCGTGAACGTACATGGCACTTCGTGCATTCACAAAACTGCAGAAGTTAGCTCTCTTTAAAAAAAACGTGCATCATTGGACGCTGGTCTTCGGACTTGCTGCATGCAGGGGAGATGGAATATGACTTTCTGGGGTATGAAGTAAACAAAAATAGATCATAGATTGTAAATATATGGATGGAGCGTAACACGCGCGAAAGAAAAGGGTTAGTCGTCGATATTGCTATTTAAAATACGATTACTACTATTTAAATAAGTTGTTTTATGGGTAATTATTCATGTGTGCATTAAAAATAACTTTCATATGTTTTTTTTCGTGGAACCGATTGATTTTTCCATAACACGTTTGTAAATGTTCTTTTCTGTAGCCATCTGCCTAAGCGGCCAATGACCAGGCAACTTTCATAAATTGACCTATTTTAAGCTTTAATCACCCCAAGCTATTTTGAACTGTATTATTTTAGAAGCGCAATACTGGCGAAGATTATATGACTGTTAAATCTTCATACGACGGGACGCTTTGGCAGTGAATTATGACATCCAGTCCCTTATTTCTCAGGGGGATTACTTTCTTATCTTATATATAATTATCAATATCTTTCGTCGACTGTATGTTCATATCATGGTGTTGTTTCCACCATAGTTCATATGAAAGGGAGCACATTCGATAAGAAGAAGAAAGAAGGAAAAAAAAATAGAACCAACATATTATTTTACAATAAGCAAGAAAATCATATTTATTTTTCATAAATTAAGCAAAAAAAATTCATAATTTCCTTTTAATAAATTTGTACTATTTTTCGCTTCTGGCAGCTTGCAGTAAAGCTTTATTATCTTTTATAAAATCGTAAAAGGCTGAACAAATCATGCCAAAATTAACATATGTTAATAGTTTTCCTCCAATAAGACCAACATCAGCTCTTATTGCTTTCTTCTCTCCGTTTGAGATTCATCAGTGAAAAGATTCGTTCACAAAATGGAGATGAAAGACGACATACTTAAAATAATTTGAAATAATATTTTTGCGTTTCATATATTTAATAATGAAAGCGTATTTTTGTGTCTCCTTCTTATTTTATTCGCTAGGGCACTAAGATGCATGTCTCTGTCAGCGTACAGAAAAAGGATTATGTGTTGTATTTCTTACAGATTTCATCCTATTTCCATGCACACTCTGCCCGCTCATCCGGCTGTCTGTGTATTGGAAAGAAAATTTACCTTGAAATCCTTAGCCTTCTTGTTCGTTAGAGACAAGATTTACCTTACTTTCGTGCAACTTAAAGAAAATTATATTCCAATTCCTTTCTAACGTCGCACTCAATTGAAATAGATTTTAAATAATAATAATAATAATAATAATAATAATAATAATAATAATAATAATAATAATAATAATAATAATAATAATAATAAAACAGATACTGAAACATAGGAGTGTCCGAAATGCAAAGGAGTAACGGACAAGTAAGGTGGTAATGAATGTAGTAAGGTGGTACTGTGAATTTTATCCATTCGCATGGTGTTGCACAACGTCAACTGAACATTCTTTCCAACGTTGCCAATAACAGGAATTTTTAAGCACTCCTAAGTTTTTTACAGATCTGAAACAATTTTCCGTACTTCATAACTTCAGTTTAAAAATTTGTTTATTACACAGACATGTAATTTCATGTAATTATTTAGTAGTATATTATACTTATAGTAATACTAGTATTACTGTGGTCATTGCGTATTACTGAATGTTGTCTAACATGGTGAGATGAGTGATGATGAGTGATGCATGCTCTCGAATTTACAAATTATCGGTTAATAAATATTCTACAATAGCATAAGTTTTATACTATCTTAGGACGATTCAGACATTCATAAAAATTATAGTTAAGAGTTACATTCTTAATACATTTTTATGGCTGATGGCTTTTCCTGGCCTACTTTATTACAGTAAAATTATGGACAGGCAAGGATGTATGAAGTATTTATTTAACAATATAAATACACTACTGTTAGTATAGGTAAATTGTAGTAACATCTTGAAAAATGCGGTAAAGCAAAAGAGAATTGCCTACAGGAGTGTGATAGGCTCTCATGGTCACTGCAAGAAAAAGGACCGCCTAAAAAAACACTTTAAAAAATGTTTTATTAGAAAAGCGTCACGAAATTGTTGGAATTTTAAACGTTCTTTCATCTACGCGGCTATCACAAAGTCTGGAGCATGAATAGACAATTGAAGCTTTGATGCAATGCCGACGCATTGACGCCGAGCATCAAAGCCGACCAGGCTTTTTTCACCAACCAACCAGCTTCGGCGAAACCGATCGATAAGTTCGCGTTGAGCCTACCGAGTCTACGTTGTTTCTATCCGACTCCCATACGAGAAGAGAGGTGGCGGTTCAAGCTGCGACTCTGCTGCCATCTATTCGCCGCAGGCATCGTTCAGCCGCTGCCATGCGCCAGCAATGACGAATGCAACCGCTCGAGGCGCTGTCGCTCGTGACAATGGGCTGGCTGCCTGAAGGTTATTCATCAGTAGCGCACACAAGGAGAAATGTGGCCAGCTGGGGCAACGTTGCCTAGGCCCCCGTTTCAATGGGGCCCCAATTATTTTTCTTTCAAAACACTATCTCTGTTGCGTGGAAAAACGAATTCGGTATATGTAGGTTGTGGGGGGACTTTGGTTGGTAACAAGTGAATCTACTGTCCCAGGCCGCTTGTTTTCTCTAGATTTTCGAAAAAAATGTACATGACTTTTATGATAAAACTATTTATGGACAACAAATTTCGTTTCAAAGAAAAATCTCTACTTTCAATGTTATAGTTGTAGGAATGCGCCGAAAAAAAAATTAAACTTTTCCAATTTTCGAAACTTAGAGTTAACCGTGAAAATCGGACCTATGCCACCTTTATACGCACCTTTATATTTTACTCTATTCTTACAAACAGTTTAAAGAAAAAAATTGGAGCCGTTTTTGAGAAAATTTTGAAAATGTCCGGGGGGCTTTATGTAAAGTACCCCCAAATATTAAAGAATGATTTTCAAAATCTCAAAGCTTCAACTAGAGGCAGATCGACAGGGCTTCTTCAATTTGGATAAGATTGTACTCATGATTTAGGCGCTAGCAGTGTTCACAGACGGACGGACGGATTGACTTCCATGCATTCTGCATGGAAGAATTGAGGGCATTTTGAATCTGACAAACGATACATATTATCAGACTCTGAAGATGAATATCAACAAATTTCTAATGATATTATGAAAGAAGCGGAATGGGATGTTTTAAAATTATTCTCTGAAAAATCGAGGCGACGATTGATCTACAAAAAAGAGTACGAATGTTTCTGCAAGTGGAGAAGTGATAGGGAAGTAAGAACAGTTTCAGAAGAAATTGCACTTGCGTATTTTATTAATAAATAAAAAACAAATCTCCATCGTTTTGGTGTCATTATTCAATGGAAGGGGCAACGTTAGGTGCCAAGGGAAAATGTTTATATCTCTAGGTAAGTACGTAGTACGTATTTCTCTATGGACAATTGTTGACGATACGTGTTTGAATTGATGTTGATATTGTAAATTGGATATGGTTATGGTTACTTGGTGGATGGCTGGTGGATATGGTTAGTGGAAATGGTTACTTTAATCCCGGAGGGATTTAAGTGCCACTTTAATGCTGGGAGGAATAAAGACACATTTTAACACAGGAAAAAGTGTGGTTAATGCAGCACTTTAAAAATAAAATAACATACATTATTAAAATTAACGTTTATAAAATTAAGTTTATTGAATAAGAAGGTCATACTGATAAAACTTCCTCTGTAGTAGTTCGTGCTTTATTTTATGTGATAGGAAACTACTTAATTAATTTAACTTCTTAATTTTATATTATATTTTTAAGACAAAACATTCCGTGCACTAAAACAGAGCATGTAAAAATCATCCATAATTACAACAATGAATTCACATTTCTTTTGTAACGGAAATAACTTTCATTAGAAAGGAATAAATCCTTCATGTTTAATGTATTCACAAATAAATGTGCTCATTTTTAATTAACATTAAAATAATGTTTTGTGAAAGCAGATTGTGCTTATTACATGTATTGCGGACAATGTTTGTCAGAGTTATTTCCAATAATGGAAAACTCTAAATGTCCAAAGCCGCCTCAAAGTTTATAAGCACTATAGCGGTGACATCCTAACTTTCCAGCTTCCAAATGTCAACAATCTGAGATGCATAATGTGTAGTTCTCTACGAGCTGAATAACAGCTGCTATTCAACACAGAAATCTACAGAATCCCTTAAATATTGCAAAAGTATTTCAACATTTATTAAGTTCAATAGTGATTTACGGGAATTGTTCTTAATGATATAGAAAAAAATGATACGAAGTCCAATATCTAATCTAATGCATTTCATTTGGCATTTGAGGACACCATTGAAATATCTGAAACCTTGTAAGGGATTCCCTGAATCATTGTAATTGGTACCACCCATGACATCTCGAGGTGACTTTATCCAACTGATAAAAACCATCTCACTCAGGAACAGCGTTCAGAAAGTGATGCAGTAAGCCCATGAGGATATTCACGTGATTAGCGCATGTTTAATAAACTCTTCCATCACCAGAACACACCCCACATTATTACGAAACAGGCTATATAAAGACTCAATGGTATTTTCAGTGTTATGCAACAGTAAAAGATAATCAGTTTTTCCATGCACGACTACATCACTGGGTACGACATAAAATTAAGGAACAGAACCGAAAAAAGTGTATTCAACTTCATATACTACGAGGATTACACCGTTAAAAAAACATTTTTTTCACTTTCCCTTTTCCACGTAATATTTCGGTTCTTCTATTAACTTATCGAAAAGTTAAGAAAACGTCAAGAAAGTGACGATAGATGGCTGCTGGCCAGAGAATGGAGGAAGACCTTAAAGCCAGTCCACGCCGAGGAAATTAGAAAAAATTGGTACGAGAAAGTCTGTGCCATTCTGTAGCACCTCTAGTTACTTTCTGCCTTGGAGAATTAATGGTAGATTTAATGATTTGAGGTCACTTAAACTATTATTTTTATTCCTGGAAAATGCTTTTGCTATTGATGTGGGCGATGGCTGTCCTGTTTCATCACCAATAACAAAGGATACAGCAGCTGTATAGGAGCTACTAGTACTACAAGAGGACGAAGGACTAAAAGGACTCGAAAGAAGTGACGTTTCTACCAAAGAATTTTGGAAGTAGTTCCAGAAGAAAAATACCCGTTAACAAAAGAATGTGCTAAGAGACTTAACACTAGACATCGGATGTTTAGGGAAATGCCTATTTTATTTTAGCGAACTTATTTAAAGGCTGATAATATACCTGCATGAATCATGACAAATTATGACATATGACGACGTTTTATAATGCCTATTTTCTTCTTTTTTAGCATAAATCCCCTTTTTCGCATACTTTTTTAGAATTATTGAACTTTTTATCCTTTTATATATTATTTTTATACAATGCTAAGATAGCAAAAAATAGGCCATGGTCTAACGTCACAATTCATTACGAAACCTTCAATTCATGTCTTTATATTTTAAAATTAAAGAGAATTCCTAAGAGTGTACCAACAGACTTTTCTCTATTTCCGCATTTCATAAAGACCAGCCGTAAACTGAGAACATGGTATAATGACAATACACAGAGGGCACTGAAATTGTATAAGAAAATAAATGTAAATTCCCAGAAGGTTGGAAATAGTGTTGATAATGTTGGACTTTTAAAATATATGCCAGTCACTTCAGTAGATGCTGAGAGATCCTTCTCCGCATTCAAATTGATTTTGTCTCCCAGTCGTCGCAAAGTTTAAATTGTGTTCCTTGTAAAGTTACTAGTAATGTATTGGAATGCAAACTATTAAGAATAAAATGTAAAAAAGTTGTAAATATGTATATCTTTTTTTACATTAAAAAGTACGTACTCGTTAATATAGACAAAAATTACAAACAATTTGTCATTTTATTGTGCAACTTATGACAGTGACTTTTGCTTCTTATTCTTGACATTTTTAGTGCCTTTTTAGGTGTCTAAAAGACTTTTTTTATTGCCTAAACATCCGATGTCCACTTATTACAATCTTTGGCACTACTTATTGAATTGAATTTGCCTTATTTTATGTGTGTGAATCACTGTATTCAATGCTTAAATTCATAAAATCTAAATATAGATCTGGAGTAACTAATGAACATTTAAGTGAACTTCTGCAAACTGCGCTTCCCAATTACCAGCCAGATTTAATAAACAAAAATGAACACTCGAAAAAGCACTTCCCAAAAGTAACACTGCATTCCTTCATGTATTACTGAATAATAATGTTCTGCGTAGTGTAAAATATAAATATTCCTTCATTTGTTATAAAATGAGAAATGTGTCTTCATTTTATAAACAATTTTATAAATATCTCTTCACAATGTGGCTTGCTTCAAATTTTTGCGGCTCCCAAAACTAAGGTTAGTGACTGCTTCGAATTTTTGTGGCTCCCAAAACTATGGTTAGTAGAGGTTAGTAGCCATCCATCTATATTATAGATTAAAAAAAGAGAGGAAAAAAAAGCTACCGAGTATTGCGGTTGCATTTGACGTGAATATTTAGATGAGTTTTTTTTAAAACAAATCCTTCATATTTTTAAAGTAAAAGGGCAATTACTCAGAGCACTCTGAAATTTTCTTTCTTTAGACACCTCATTTTTAAAGATTGGTTGCTTGTGAGAGCCGGAAAAGGTATGTATACTACTGAAATAATATAGGAGACAATGGAATATAGATATCAGGGCAGATGTGATAGACGCAGTATAGCAGACTACTGATGAAACCTTTAACGTGATTGTCCTTGATGAAACCTTTAACGTGATTGTCCTGATTTGACGCATTAAAGTAAATCATACAATGATTTTCAATCAATTAATTGTGATTCGTTTCGGTCTGGAAGTATAAATATATTAAGTATATTAATATTACGTATTTCAAGTGTTTGGTTTTGTATAAATAGGCATATGTAGTTTCATTTAATTCAAGTTTAATGCAATTTACGAAGAGTCTGTACTCAATAAAATAAAATAATGTTTTTTCGATGCGATTTTCATTATCTCAAAAACTAGAGACAATCTACCAAACCAATGTCTTATTTGGAATCAGTGCATCAAACATACCCAAATAAGGCTTTAACATTTTTGACTAGAAAATTAATGCTGACCAGTGTTATATTTCAAGTACTGATATAGGCATTTTATACATATTTTGGAGTGCATATTTTATTTTATATATTAAGAGTGCAAATTTAATTGTATACTCCACGATACGCAAACATACTAGCGGAATCCGGCAGAAGTTGTTCTGCATTTCATCTCCCTCTTTCTCCTTCCCTTTTTCTCTCTGTCTCCTTCACCTCTCTCCCCCCCTCTCTCTCTGCGCTCTCGGCTGTCAGCTGTTCTCAGCACGGCCGCTTAAAATAGCCTATGTGACTTCAAACACATTAGAAAGAAATGTTTCATTCGAAACGGTCAGTTGAAACCTTAACCATCACGATAAGAGGGATGCAATGCTATCTTTTTTATTACTGAATCAATGAATTACAAGCACATGCAAAGTTGCTATCAGCTCTGATCGACCCGTGACAGAGGTTAAAATGAAGCGCAATTTGTTCTGAAGCGCCTATTAGTAGAGTTACAAAATTAACAGCACATAAACCTTCTGAGTAAAAACACGTAGATGTGCCAACTTTCGTGGAGATCGGTCACGCGGTGACGGGGTTTACCACTCTTATACATACCAACGTCCATTTTTATATTATATATAAAATATAGATTATTGAGCAGATTATATCATTTTTCCTGTTCATTAAGCGAACCTACTTTCGAATCGTTTTAGAGGTACGTCGTTGGAAATGATTGATGTAGTTGTAAATGATTGATGTACGGAAGGGCAGTACGGATTTTGTTCAGGTAATTTACACGAAAACAAGTGCAGTCTAAAAAATGTTCAAACACATAAATTATAGTATGCTTTCGATATAATATAGAGATAATTATTAAATTAAATGGGTTTCTCCTTGCAGCGTATGGTTCTTTTCAGATTCAATTGTTACGACCAAGATGTATTGGAAGTCGAAGAAGAGCATTAAATTTAAACATGCACTAAAGAAAGAAATACTTATACTCCGGAAATTTACATTTATTGAAACACATTGCGGAAGGATGTAGTACACAATTAACATATGTCACACTAAGGAAGGCTAAAGTGGAAACAGTTCCAAAAATAGAGCCTCAACAGGGAAAATTCCTCACATCAATTCTTACACTTGTTATTTTTTTAAATAGTTTGCTTAAGTTTAAATCGTGTACGAGAAAGTAAAAAACATACAAACAAACCCGATGGAGATGGGATACATAAGTTTGTCCAGACTGTTACGTTCTTTATACGTGCCCCCATGTTGGACACGCTATTTGTAGCCTTTCCTACACGTCTGAGACGTATCCTGACTTCTAAACAATTTGATTTCGTCAATAATTTTTAATATTGCAATAATTCCTCTTGGTGCACGACTCCTTAAAAGTTTACGCTGTTGAATAATACGTGAGACGACGAACCCTCTAGTACAGATTGAATACACTCCAAAAATGTATTCTATCTAAAAATGATTTGTTTGTGGGATTTAATATCATATAAATCAGTCTATTTCAACATAACGTTTATAACGTTTATTGTAAAACCAAATAGTATTTCAATTTTAACTTCGATCTTAAATTTACATTCTTTAGGGCTCATTAAATTGATTTTTGGATGTCATTTTAATTAAGATAACAATATTTTATTTATTGAGGTCTTTAAAATATCTTAATAAAAGTTCTTGGCAAACCTTTCTTGATTTAGACTTCACAACGGGTTTCGGTGCGCTTTCATTTCGTTGAGATGCAGCTTGTGATGTTGTCGAGAAGAAATTCCATCGCGTGGAATGTTTAAATTCTACTATGAATCTTCTATTTATGTTTCTTGTTCTTAAAGTCCAATAATTTAGAATTGCTGCCCACCCAATACAATTATTAATCACGCATTATACTATTTACAAATAAAATAAAATAAAATAAAATAAAATAAAATAAATAAATAATGGCATTGTACTTATATGCCAGAAAAATAATAATGACAGAATGAAGTTATTGAAAATCATAAATACTTAAACCAAATGACATGAAAGATAACACAAACTATTAACACAAATTCGGGGATGTCTCTATTGCACATTTGTACTTCCATTTTTGATTCGCGTTGTCTAAACGTCCACCTTCCGAATCAGTCGAAATCTTTTCTTGATAAAAATTAAACAAACTTACAATTGAAATCAAACTTGTAGTCTCTTATTAATTATTCTATTTCTCAGCAAACAAAACCCTATGATATCTATCATTCGGGCCCACAAATTTCATTAATATACACCTACATGCGTTGCCTTCCGCGTCCGAATACCGTCTGACTAAATCACACTTCTTAAAAAACATGACACTTCCGTTTTCACTTTTTAAATTTTTTTTATAATCAATTTTATCATTGGCCTTTTCCATTCGTAGTCCCTTATTTCGACCTAATATCTCCATTATATTAAAACTAGTCAACATTGATCGTACTTTGTGGTTACTCCATCGGACGAAATCTGATAAAAAATGATATTTTAAAATCAGATATGTCCCAAATCATGACTGTGTTCAATCGCTAGCATAAGTATTCAAGTCTAATACTCATCGTCCCGTTCAGTCTCGAACACACATGAGTCCTGAAATTCGCATCGTAATATTTACGTTTGATTTTCGTCAACACAAACGGTCCCCTTATATCCTATTTGTAAATATGTAATACTACTCATTTATTTTCAACTCCGGATTCTAATAACTTCAATTGCTTTACTGTATTACCAAATTTACTTTGAATTTCTCCTTGAATTACTTGGTATATTTCAATACCAAGTTTATTACTCCTATACATATACGCATACTATGAAGTAAAAAATGACCAGGTGCAAAACATGTGTACAGCATACTGTGATAATTTTTTTTATAGGAGAAACATTTCATTTCGTAGAAAATTTGATTTATTCACGCCCTGATAAATAAATAAAAAGTTCTACGCTTAGAGGATTGAAGACCATTAGACGCAGAACATAGAACATTCTAGAGGTCGAATTATAGATTAGTTTCGAAAACATTATAATAACTTTATCTGAACTTGCAGAAACTAGCAGGTACAACATTAAATTTTAATATCTATTTTTCAGAGTCTTTTTGAAATTCTTTGGAAGCCAATCATCTCAGCAGCTATCTCAACATTTTTCTTAGAAATATTCCATCTACATCTGATTCCATCCTCTATATCTTGACTGGCATTATTTTTCTTTTAAGTCTTCTCCAACCTTTTTACATCTGTGTGCTTACAATTGCATCTGGCCATTTGTGTTTCTGCGTTCTTATTGTGTGAACACCGCACATTTCTTTCCCTGTTGCATTTCATCATATTTTTTTCTTTCAGGGTGTCTTTTGTGCTACCGTATATAATTTCTTACGCGACCAAGCTAAGACGTTATAATCTGTACAAGTAATTCATTTATCTGCACTGTCTCAAAATGGACAAAGAAATTATTTTTTGGAAATTACATATTTTAAAGGATGATTTTTTTATTTCTAAAACATGAGACTACATAAAAAAGCAACGATGATAAAAATAAACAAGTATTTTCGAAACTTCGTGGGATTATGGATTTCCAAAATCAGTGCTAAGCCATTAGCTTTGAATCATTGCATTGGCCCGCCACAAATTTAATGATTCTTGTATTCACTCATGTGAATAAGCATACTAAGCAAACACTGAGCGTTATCAGGTCACAATATTAACCCGAATCAGCTGGACGATAAGATTGCAGGGCAAGTGGTTCTTCTAAAGTCCTGTTGCAGGTATCTGCGCGATATGCAAAATGTTAGCACAAGGGCGCAAGAGGGGAGTACGGCAAGGGTTTCTATGGCTGAACACCCTGGCAAACGACCTTTGATACGAACGGGATGGAAATCATGTGTCCACGCACGGCTTATTAATCTCTTTCGGAGAACGTTAACAACAGGTGATTAGTCAGGCGCTTACGAACACTAGAATATTAAAACGTTCGTATTGATAACGCCGCGTCGCTTGTACGCCGTATCAATGACTCGGCGTTAGCGAGCCCGAGGCGACACGCGAGGTCACCGGAAGAAAAACGGTGAAACCTGGCGCCCGCGTGACCCAGCCAATGAGGGAGCCGCTGGTGCGGGCGCGAGACCTGTCCGCAGAGGTCGCGGCGCGGCGGTGCCACGTGTAGCGGCCAGCCTGCGCCGCGCTCCGCACCTCTTGGCGGCGTGACGGGTTGACCGATCGCTTAGGGTATTTTGTCGCCGGGCGGGGCGTGACGCAAGCCGTCGCCTCCCACACGTGACGCGCGCCCGCCCGGGCGATCTGTATGTGTCGCGCGCGTTAGCGCGGCTGTTTGTCGCCAGGGAGCGGCATCGCGGCCTCGGCGCGCGGCGTGCTCGCCTCCGGCGGATTCCAAGGGCGGCGCGGGAGGGGGCGGGGCCGGCGGAGGAGCGCGCGCCCGCACTGGCTCCCGTCGGGGGGCTCGCCCGCCCGCAGCGGGCAGGCGCCCGGTTCACCTCCCGGCGGTGATGCTGCGCCCGCGGCCGGGAGACGGCGGCGAGCGGTGCGACGGGAGAGACGGCCCGCGTCCAGGTGCTCGCTCTCAGCTCGTGGCTTCCGAGAAAAGCACGTCGAGGGTCGTGTGCTTGTTGTTAGCGGCTGGAAACGAAGCTCTTCGTGTGCGTTAATTGGTGTTTTCACTCCGTCACTTTTGTCGCCATCGATTTGTGGCGTTGGTTTCGATGTGTGCTGAGACTGTCGGTGTGAGTGGAAAGTTGCGGCGTAGAAACAGCGGCAAGGTTCGTAATCTACGTACCGATCGGAAAGGGGTTTCTACAATGACGTCCACAAGTTTTACGTTGATAAAAAATATTCACTGTTCCATCATCGTGATAAGCATAGGTTACAGTTCAGGTAGTGATTTTACGAACGGTTACTCCGAAATCTGAGAACGGTTGTGGTGCAGACATACAAATAGAGGACAAATACTATTGAAAAAATTTCGAGCAGTGCTACTAATATAATATATGTTATGGAAATATTCAAGGGTGTGTATGAGTTTAAGAGAATTACGTGAACTCAAGGAAAGCTTCTAAAAAGATCCGTCGACAATAGAAGAGGAAATTGCAAATACACTCTGAGAAACGACTTTGTAGCTGAATAGGCGCTGTAAACGCGAAAACAATGGAAGTAATGAAAAACACTTTTTTATTGAAGACAGCCATCAAAATCTATTGATGTACCGCCTCAACAGACAGTCCTTGGAAGATTTTGCTCCATCTGAGGAAGCCTATCCCATAACATCTGTCACAATGTTTGTTCTTATTCCTGCACTCATCTTGTGCATGGTTGCGAAGACAAGTGGAGGAAATTTAATAGTTCCAGAGAGATTTTCGAGGGCCAGAGAAAAGCTGATTGCAGACACGAAGCTCAACGTGATTCCAACATCAAACGTAAGAAAAATTCGTACTCTACCTTTTTGTATCTGATTATATTATCATATAACTTCCCATGTTTATTGGCAAAAATATTAAAAGCATTGATATGAAAGTACATTTTTAAAACAAAATTTACGAATCATCAGACATCTTTCCCTGACCGAGAATGACATTTTAAAATATGTAATCCATATTTCCTATTATTTTTTTAATGTTTTATTTCTAGGAGTCACAAATCACACAATTTTGTCATATATTCTTTTGTTTAGCATCACACAGTAAACAAAATAGAATTTATAATAATTCCCGATTTCATTTCTGTCAGCTTTATTTGATAATAAGAATTAAAATCGTTTTTTTCAAAAAATTCTTGAAAAACGGGAAATTTATTTTAAGATTTGCGTGCTCTGATGATGTTTTTTGTTGCTTTTTTACGTAAACTTATCAAGTGATTTCCAGAGTTAACGAGTGTGCAACAGAGATAAGAGTAAATGCTATATCGTAACTTTCGAGAACTCTAGACTAATTGTTAACCTAATTTCATCATTTAATTAACATATTATATTTTGCATCATGGTTGCGCGCAATGCGAAAAAAAAAATTCACATATTCATTTGTAATGGAATGCCTTCTACTTAGAAATTGTCACGAGAATAACATTGACTACACACTGAAACCTCCTGGAGGTCCCTGACCTCTCGAAATGTTTTCATTCCCAACTTCCTTACAATCACCCGAGCTAATTTGCGTCTACAATCCGTATGTAGTGAAACAGGAATGTCGTTAATCATAATGTTTCCTGCTTTGCGACGTATTGTTAAATCTCTTCAGTAATGTTTTCCTTCTGAAATTCTGAAGAAGAAACGGCGAGCGTTGTGTGCTCGTAGTAGTTTGGCTTACATTTCATGTTCACTGTAAAATTGTTTTCCATTTCGTCACTTCCGGCCCCTCGTCAACAAGCAAAACTGCCTATCAGGGCGTGCAGCGCAGTGTCGTTCTCGAAGGCGTATGTGGCGCTTCCTGGGAGGAGGGTCCTCATTGAGCTTCACCCCCCTTCAGAAGCTGTTGACACATATTCACATGTATTGTTTTTAATGATTTTCTACAGTAACGAAAATAATTCAATTTTTCATTTGAGTATGTTATAAATAACTTTAAAACAACGGATGAATATAAAATTAAAACTCAATATAAATGAATAATTAAAAAAATAACAAACATTTGCCGCGATACCCTAAACAAATTTTGATTGCACCACTGTATATCTGGCAACGCACGTATCTGGCTCTGTATATCTGGCAACTCTTTCTTACTATTAAAGGTCCTACCGAAGAAGCTCTGTCATATTTCTGAGGTGAAAAAGTAGTACTAGGGTTTGCGCTGTCTCATTCTTCAAATCTCGTCAGATAGTCAAGTACTAAATATTAAAAAAACTTGTTCATTGTTTTGTTCGAACATATTTGTACTTTTAACTTAAATCATTAGGCGTTTTTGAGAAGTGTGCAGTAGAAAAGCGCCCTGTCAATCAAAATCCTCTCCAATTTTAAATAGTCTAAAAGGAAGTTTGAAACTTGGAATAAGCCTAAACATTGGATAACTTTAATTTGGCTCTTGCCTTTCTCATTCAATACAGTCCCGGCAGAGACTAGAAATAATATTTTGCCTGATAATTTACCAAAGTTAACTCTCATTGTGTCAACGTTGACTCTCATTGTGTTAACATACATAATGCAAATAAAAAAATGAAATAATGTACTGAAATCCCAAAATATGCAATTATTGTGCTCTGCATAATGGATCATACGCTACCATTAATAACTGCTTGGGATTCACTGTTTCCAATTTTTTTTAAATATTCAAGTCAGTAAAAATATCACGATGTGTGGCTATTTAAACTCTACTATTAATAAATTAAACATCTCTATTGCATTTAATAATTTCCTATATATCACAGCTTTGTTACAATTTAATTGACTATGATTTTGTCTCCATAATTTGACGAGATTTGAAAAAAAGTGTTTAACTTTATACGTGTATATGTAAAAATAAAATGCGGGAAGAAAATATTTTCTCCGTGTTAAACACGTACTACAATACACTAATTCAACTCGTGCAATTAATGCCCCCGAGTTATGCAAAAACTAGTTAAATGTGGCGTCGCCGACGCTGTAAACTCCTTTAAAAGTGTTGTCGTGTGTTGAAAGTTTCTTTAATACTTCATTTTTTCATGCATAGCTTTGTTCAAATATGTTCTTACAGTACATGGCATTGAACTTACCAATGAATCGTAGTCGCTATTAATGTTATACTTACGTTAAAAAATTCTCAACATGCAATGACCTTGTATATTACCTCCATAAAAATATAAAAAAATATTTTTATAATAGTTGAAATGATCTTCATATTGTTCATATTTTTCTGTTAAATAAAATAGTGTTAAGTTGCCGAAACAATTAAAAAAAACATGTTTTTGCCTATAGAGAGGTGTGGGTGGTGGAACGGGGGCGAAGAAACCTTTCAAAAATATTGTAGAATTTTTACGTTAGAATTATAATGTAACCAGTCATACATCATTTCGTGGGGGGGAACTTTTTACCATCTTATTCGGGGGTACCCTTTATGGAGCTCTTCAGGAGAAAATACGTACTACATACTATAATACGATACTGACGGTAAAATACATGCTGATAAAATTATAGTATGTATGATATATGGCATAAGGTTATTTTAATACTCCTGGTTTAGACACATAATATTAAAATTTTATAAACTTTGAATGAAATGGGTGGTCCACCACACATACACATGTGAAAAAGAGAGAAGGATATTTGTCTGTGTGTAAGTATTATGTATTAGCACAAGATAAAATGTGATTGTCTTACGTAGGGTTGTACTCAGTTTATGATGTACTACGTATTGAGATACACCAGGTATCTCGAAGATATTTTGAGATTGTAAAATCCAGATCCATTGATTGTTTGTGACCGGAATTGAAAATAGAACGGGACATAGTACATTCGTCAACAGACAGTGTGGTAGACATTTTTACTTTAGTCAAAACAAAACATGGAAGCTGATAGGCGAATTTCAGGACATGTGTGATCGAAGCTGCTCCGGCGCTTCTCGATATTAGTTAGTTAGTTAGTTAATGCCTTATTTTACGTGGCGAGACTCGGGCCATCAGGCCCGCTCTTCCGTCTAACCACGCAAATTTCGTTACGCTCCTTTCACCACCTAGCGGAGAAAGGAGGTATTATCTTGGGCGATGAAACGGGCGGATCTCAATTTTGCTCAGAGGCTTCATTTAGGCTTGAGGATCTTTTACATGCAGTAAATCTACTAACATGGGACAGCCGGCTTTACTTCCCCTCCGAAGGAAGGCGTACGAAAGATTTTTTCGCCCTTAAAAATCCACGGCTTCGATCGGGTTTGAACCCGCAAACTCGGGTGCAACAGTCCGGTACGCTGACCGTTATACCACCGAATCCGCAACCAGCTCAGAGACCCAACCTGCTCAGAGACGTGCAGAATCTGCAACTAAATGTGAATAAGAGGGACACAGAGGGACACACACACAGAGCAAGAGTCAGATTGAGACAGGGACAGAGAGACGGAGAGAGAGAGAGAGAGGGAGAGAAAGGGAGAGAGAGGGAGAGAGGGAGAAAGGGGGAGAGAGAGGGAGGAAGAAGGAGAGAGAGGAAGAAGGAGAGAGAGGGAGGAAGAAGGAGGAAGAAGGAGGAAGAGGGAGGAAGAGGGAGCGAGGGAGAGAGAGGAAGGGAACGAGAAGGAATGGGAGGAGAAAGAGAGAGGGTGGGAGAGAGTGGCAGAGAGGAGAGAGACGGGGAGAGAGGGAGAGACGAAGAGAAAAGGAGAGAGAAGGAGAACAAGGGAGATAAAGGACAGAACAACGTCTGGCGTGTTCCGCTATTTTATTATAAAAAATACCCACGAAATATTTCGAATCTTATAAAAATTCACAACAAATTCTGCCGCTCGATTTTCATTTCAAATTGCTGGTTTGTAAACAATGAGGGTGCAAACCTCATGGAAGAAAATTATGGTGCCGAGGACTGAAAATAACCACGGGGTACTGGGGTTTAATCAACGTCACCTGCATTTAGGTGGTATTGGTTTAATTCTCCTTCTACTCACTAAGATTGCAGCGCTAAAACACTCAAAAGCGCGTTTTTTGAAATTTCTTTGAATCTTCTGGCCAGATCCGAAAACAAATTACCAGTTTCCCAACAGGACACCGAGACACGTCGAATGACAACTCATTCTCGTTTGGTGCTCGGGAAGTGGTTTAGCCGTGAGTGACGGAACCGAACATCCGCACACTAGGGCGTTACTCAAATACTGTGTAGGGATAAAGGAAAACAAAGAAAAAGCAAAAACAATAAAACAAACTATTTTGAAGATTGGCAAAACGTCGTCATACAATCAGCCACTTCATTAAGCCAGGAGTAATTATTTCTGTTAAATTTTATTTGTAGTGTATGATTTGATATATGCATATTTAAAAAAAGATGCATAAACATTTCATTTTTGAAATCATGAACAAAATTCTTTCAATGTGGTTGGTGTTCGAAAGCTAATTACAATAACACGACTATTCAGGTTAATTTCTAATCACCCCATTACATTATGAATTTTACTAATCTGCAATCGCTTCGCCAAACCATTTCAGAATTATTCATCACCCAGAAATTCAGAATTTATTTATTCCGATTTATTCATCTTGCAGAAATGGAAAAATAAGTATGTAGCAGTAAGGCCATCTGATAAGTGTCTATGATTTCGGTAGGCACCCACGACTCGTAAAAAATATTAAAAAAACATATATATTACTTTTTTACAATATGCGCAGAACACTGGCGAGCTTGAATTCATGTTGAAGACTTGATTATATAGAATTATATAATTTGCCCTAGTCAGTTGCGGCTTGTGAGTGATAAAAGGTGACGAAATGTCTGCAAAATATTCCCACTGTTTCTAAAACAAGATTTCAAATTTCAACAAGAATGATAGAAAGACATACTGATTACAGTTAAACCTTATGTGAAATTGGAGATGAAACAATATTTTATCCTATTCTACAGCCCCAAACGCCATTATTATCGTACTCGATAGTCCTGATTTCGTTCAGATAATGAAAAGCAAGGTAAATAAAACATTTATTAAAAAATTTGTCTGCTGTACAACCAATATCATGATCTTTTAAATTTTCACACATACGTTTTGTACAGACATTTTGCAACGATTCTAACATCCTTGGGAAAATTTGGCAACATTTTCTGTTTTTGTAAAGCCCTTTTATAATGTTTTCTCACATCACAACGAACATATTTTTTCCTGTACAGCCCGCGGGGTCTTACAATGGTAATGACATTTTACACGACAATACAAAACATGCAGTACAATACATACTTGATATTTAATATATGTGTTTAAACTGAAATGTCTGCCGTTCAGTCTCGAACAGCGCAACATCGCATCTTGGTGAAGCCCACATCATGAGGGCAGCTCAGCTGTCTCACCCACTGCTCTCTCATCACGCTAGCCGTGTGAACAATTACAAAACAAAATCTACTGCCAGGCACCTCTACTGCCGTCTTCCTGCCCCATCTCAGCAGCTTATAGTGGCCACGAGGGCTTTTACTTCAGCCAAATCTGTCCTTATATCATAACTCCCTCCCAACCACTAAATGGAAGTGGGCGTATGGTCGACCTCTCTAAGGTATTCTCCGGAGACAATGCATCCATTAATACCAAAGTGCCTGCAAATTGCACAGTACTTACTTGTAACTTTACTTGAATGTAATTATTTTTCATTTGTTATTTATTCTTTTGCTGTGATCAGCAAAAGAATAAACAACATTGAGAATATCTTCGAGTATGAACTGCATTCAAAGCTTGCTCTGAATATTCCCTACTGGAAATTGAAATAAAATATGTAGTCCATTTGAGAGATGTAAATAGTTCGTTAGATATTTAGGAACTCGGAAAAAAACCAAAAGAAATGAAACGGTTTCAATTTTGACTGAAATATTCACGTTTCATTGCGTTATTTCGCCTATTCCCATACTGTTCGTACCGTCTGTATTCTCATATTCAGTGCGTGACTGCATCAGTGTTTACGACACAACTGATGCCATGCAAGACTCCAAGGAAGAGGCTGTCTGCCTTTAAATATTTTCAATTCACGTGTTGCGTTATGAAACAGCATCTTTATTGAAATTCTTGGTATGTAACGAACTGTTGTACTGTTTTATACTACAGTATTTTATTGCAATATTCGTGAAGATTGTTGAAATATTTTATTTCAATGTTATTAAAGAATATTTTAGTTGCCGTTTTGAGCAGTGTTCGTGCTAGTTTTTCGAAAATAATTTTGTGTGTTTTTGTTCGGCAGTATTTTGCTGTTTAAGGCCACTTGTATAATTTACTTCACCAACAGGTTTTGGAAAACTGGTACAGGAGATATGTGCATGTGTTAAGCCTAATTAATACTCGGTTATGCATGTGTCATATATCTGATATGTACTCCTCTATAACACCGAACTTATCGTCGGTGTACGACAAGTAGGTCACGTGAATGGTTTTTCTAAGTTTCTTAGTTGATAACTTGTAATTGCAACTGGAATCAACACTTCAACAGAATTTTATGACGACAAAAGTGATTCTGGAATTCCATTCTTAACTTCTTAAACGCACTGCAACGACCAACCAGAAAGTTGAGGCAAGATGTATACGTACGCACTCGTATATTGCCTAGGAGCAACCCAAAAAATTATGATAATCAATCGTCTGTCAATCATCAAATATTCCGACAATATGTATTGTTTACAGGCAATCCTGATGCTTAATTAACCCGAATGATAGCAATGATAACTTTGCGTAGGTATGGGGCAGTGCAGCAGAACCGCTCTCAGAAGAAGGCCCAGGCGTCAATTCGCAGACGGACTATCAATGGCGTTCATTGTACTCAGGTCCGTGTTAACGCCCAGGCCCGAAGGGCCCAGGTTCAGGGCTCCCAATGCTTAAGAGCTCCTGCTAGTTCTTAAAAAATATGTAATACCATTTTTCAAAAAATAAAATAAAAAGTGAAAGAAAATTGGAAGGAAATAATGTGTCTCGCATTATTGGATAATGTTCATAATATGGAATGTTGCTGGCTATGTGAGAATGTCACTCAGTCACAGAGTTCTGTTTTTTTTAAATAAAACCTGTCTTTAAATGAGGGTGGGGGGAGATCGGTGAAAGTAAGAATAGGGGCCCCCCAATTTAAAGTAGGCCCAAGGGCCCCCAAAGCTGTTAAAACGGCCCTAATTGTACTCGGTAATCTCCGTAATAGTATGTCGTTTATTCGTCGCAGACCAACTCCTTGACGACGAGATCGAGAACGATGAAACTAATGAACGTTTATTCAAATAATATATCATTGTAATTCTACATATATTGTTGCAAGCTCTAAAATAGCCGTTAGCCGTTCTTATTACTGAGAAATCGTAATATTAGTCAGTCGATAAGTCATTTTACCTTGCAAGAGGTGAGGTAGATGATATAATGTGTTATTTTTTATATTTTTTTAGTAAGACAACCCTAAAGTTCCCCCCCCCCCGAAATGTCGGGAGAAGTTTCGGTAGCGAAAAGCAAACAAAAAACAAAAACAAAAACAAAAAAAACAAAAAAAAACAAAAACAACAAATTTTATTTTCGTGAAATAAATTTTTAATAGTTGATCTTAATGCAAAAATAGTTATGTGCAAAGTTAATGGTAATATAATTTTCTACGAATTTGCTTCATAAATTATTTTTCTCAAGCAAATGGTGAGAGTGCTCTGAGGTTTTTAAAATGCCACTAAATTTTCCTTTTTATTCTGAAGTTGCCCCCAAATTAATAATGGTCTCTCTAATGTAGTATTTTTGGGTTTCTAAAGTAATTGTAAATAAAAAACGATTAAATACTAATGTTTTAATACTTGCTGAGGTTAAATTCATATTTGAACGTTCTGGTAAAATAGTGGCAGTACGTTCGGCCAACCAAGACGATTTATTTACATCAAAAATATTTTAATAAAATAAAATGACATTTGTTTTTGGATGGATCCCCCATCGACTGCACTATATCTAAAAAAAACACAACAATCTTTTGTTGCACCGAGACTCCTAAATTGTCGAACAACACTGACCACACGAAGTACGTGATCCTGACGGGAAAGCAAATATGAAACTTTTTATGATTTCAAAAATACTATGGTACTTCCTTATGTTGTCTGTAGTTCATCGAGTCTCCCTGCCGGACAACAAGACATTAACATGTGAAGAATACACCGCATGTCTTCTTCTTCTTCTTCTTCTTCTTCTTCTTCTTCATCGTCATGAAAGGTCTGTGACCTGTTCTGAATAAAATCATTTCTTCTAACTCTTAGTTGATTTCCCTGGGTTTACCCTCCATTGGAATTGTAATTTCTGACAACACTGTACATCGCGATTTCTCCAATCAGGAAGCTTTCGAATAACATTTATCCTTTCTTCTCTTCACCTAGCCCTTTTTGTATGACATTATTTTTCTAATTTCCTTGTTACTTATTTTGTCTGTTCTTGTTCACTTTTCTTTTTTGAAGATCTCTGTCTCTGAAGCTTCCATGAATTCTTATTGCGTTTTCTATTCTTACCTTCTTTGGTTTTGCCTCTCGTAACTAGTGATTTACACATTCTGTCTTACAAAACCGTCCTCAGATATGCATTGTGAAATCTTGTTAATATACTCTATGCGAAATCAATTTGCTCTCATACGTATTTTTTCAGCACCACTACTTTCGTTGCGTGTTTTGTTAATGCTTAGGAAATGTCCTATTATTTTACCATTAATATTTTATTAAAAAAGTACTGGATTTTTATTATCAATAGTTATGTTTTAGGAATGGTTATTGAACAGTCTTAGAAATCATAAGAAGCAGTTGGAACAGACTAGTGCTAAATCAGCGGCATAGAAAATTATTTCAATTCACGTTTCAACATCGTTCTACCTAGGGTTTCCTCGAACCTCTCTTCTGGACAGCCGAGTGTAGCTCAGACGCTGTCTCTGCAGCGCCTTTGACCTGGAGGGCCTAGGATTCGAGTCCTGCTTGTGGCGGATATTGCACACTAGCTAAAATAACTAGACCGAATTCAACCGCTCGCGCTGTTTGAAGGAAAATTCTAGAGGCCACGTTGTTTTAATCAGTAGTTTTCCGTGGTTTCTCGAAGCCGCAACAGTGCTGTAACACAGGGGCCAAGGACCGCTTGCGATTTATCGTTTCTCTTCCTTGTCCTATCTCCTCCCCTTACTCTTACATCATACTCATGTCGGGACACCAATCGGGAGCTTAGATCTTGTCTCAGCTGAGGGGTGCCCCGCTGGGGGAGGAAATCCCCCAAGAGCGGAAGTGTAGGTCGGCGCGAAATCGTACCATCCAGCGGGGTAGGAACATCTCCTCCTCCTATAAAACATGCACTGGACTCAAAGGATTAATGGTCGTAGCAGTTAACGTTCCCGAAAACATCAATAAACCTCTCTTCTGATGTGCGAAACTACCGATGTCAATTCGGCATATTTAAAAATCCCCCGTCTCTTCCAGATCTCGGAATCGCCATCCAGCGCTGTAGGAACGCCGCCACACCCTCCTATAAGATATACACCACACTTAAGGGAATAACGGTCGTAGCCCTTGACGTCCCCGTAACCCTCAATCCACCTCCCGGTCATTGGGCCCGATCTAAACCCGGTGTGTCTTTTTTCCAGAGCTCCGAATCGCCTCCGGCGGACGAAGACGACCCGGGCGAGGGCGAGGGGGAGGAGGAGGCGGAGGGGGCGGACGGCGAGGGCGCGCTGGGGCCGTGGCCGCAGGAGGGCGCGCCGGCGTCGTGGGAGAGCGTGGTGTCGACGGCGCTGCACGCGCCCGCCGCGCTGCTGCTGGCGCTGACGCTGGCGGCGACGGCGGCGCTGCCCGGGCTGCGCGCCACGCCCCACGCGCGCGCGCTCGCCTGCCACGCCGTCGCGCTGTGCGCCGCCACGCTGCTGCAGCTCTGGTGGAGCCTGCGCAAGGACCCGCCCGACCCCGAGTGCTTCGCCGCGCGTGAGTCGCCTGCTCTCATTCACTCCAGCTTCTCAACCAGTTTTTATGGATTGATTGATTTTTTTCGTGTTTCCGGGCGCGTCAACTGCTTGCGTCATTAGTACTGTTAGTGTAGTGCATGTCTTTTTCGGGAGATGGCGGTGATCTTCACCCGCTGATGGTGGGATCCGGCGCCGACCTACCGTCGGCTAGTGGGGTTTCACCCTAACTAGGACTCTCCCACCAGCAGGGTACCGCCCAGCCGGGACAAGCTCCAAGCTCCCGACGGGTCTCCCGGAATATGTGGTAGTGTAGTGCATGTTAGTGTAAGTGTGTGTGTGTAAGAGGAAGAGGATAGAAAAAGGAAGAGGAAAGTTCGCGCGCGGTCCGTGACCCGTTTCGTAGGGCACTGCTCCGGCATTCGCCTGGTGTTGATCGGAGAAACCACGGAAAACTACCGATCAGAGCATCCGGCCGCTATAATTCTCCTCCAGACGGCGACTGAATTCGACCTAGCTGAAAAGCTAGTGTCGAAAATCCTGTCGCCGTCAGGACTCGAACCTAGGACCTCCCGGTCAGAGGCGCTGCAGTGACATCAGTTGATGCACTGAGCGACCGCTACCAGTTTTTAGTTAGTAGGGCCCGTGTTTATGATTATAATATTAGAAATATGCAAGCATGCTTATCCTAAAAAAATACGAAAATATAACTTTCAAATTTTTCGGTTGCATTTCAAAATCTTGTTGCTGCTTAAATAACCATTATATTGAAAATATATTTAAACACTTTTAAAATCTAGTACATTCACAATTCACTACTTCTACTTTGGCGCCCCGCGAAGACAATTCTATCTGCTAAAGTTATTTATAGAAGCAGTTGACTTTTGCACAAAACCTTACAAAACGAAACTAACTCTTCCTTCGCATCTGCTACTTTATACGCTTTCTTTTCCTCCTACATAGCTTACCCTCATATATATATATATATATATATATATATATATATATATATATATATATATATATATAAGGAAGACAGACAACAAATGGATACAATTGTAAGATATTACATAACAATTAGGAGACTGAAAAATCTCTTTGAGACGATTGCAAAGCAAATATGCAAAAATGGATTCAAAAAGATAAAAATATGACAAAGAATACGAAAATTCATGGAAAAATATGACCATAATATGAATAAATAACGGAAAATGATAAAAGGGTTTAAAAAAGTCGAAACGTGACTTTATATGACACGCGAAAATTGCATAATATTAGTCACTGAAGATAAAATCATGTTTAAGTTATATTTTTCATGGAAATAACACAAAGAAAGAAATACGACATGCCATACGGGCCCTGTTAATTAGATTAGAGGATGGAGAAAAATAGACAGGTCCCCATAAACTTAGTGAGATGCTTTGCATGACAGACAACTCGCATGTCTCAAACGGTGGATCGGGAGAGGCCTATATAATAATTGATTCCCATGTTTCACCTTTCCCGCCGTCTGTTCCAACCTAATTTATGTTTTGAAAATAATATTAATGTACTATGTTGTTGGCATTTTGTGTCGATAGTCCCACTTTGCCCGCCAGCTAACGGTGTCCCGCACGCCTAGGTCTAGTTAAATTCCTGTTTGTGAGTAAGAGCGACATGTGGCGAACATGACGTATTCTCTACACCGCAACTAGCAAGATCCCCCTGCCTGAGCTTTTCTTAGTAATACAGCTACGGAAACCGGGACTATTTTAAAGGAAAGCTTCAACTCAATTCTTCCCTCGAACGGGTATCGAATATGGGGCCAGAGCTCGAGAAATGTACACTACGTTGACCATGAGCCAACATAGAGGCAAAATAGTAATAATAATAATAATTTAATTATTAATAATATAAAAATATTAATAATATAATATTAATAATGTATTAATAATAATAATAATAATCATAATAATAATAATAATAATAATAATAATAATAATAATAATAATAATAATAATAATAATAATAATAATAATAATAGTCGTCGAAGGATTGAAAAAATTGTTTGTTCCCCAACAGCAGAACGAGACGCGCCCAATCACCTCCCTTGGTCCAAACGGTGGATCTAGATATTTAAGCGTTAGTGACGACCAGACAGATGCACACCTGACACCCGATTACTCTATGAATTGTATGATTGTGACTTCTCTTTATATGGATGATTAACTTCGAATATTTAGGCTGTTTTTGCATTCAGTGAAGGATCTTAAAAGCCTGAATACTTTCTTACACTGCCATGAAAACGGTTTGTTTGTGTAGACTTTATCGTTCATGAAACTTAAAAAATACAAATTTTGTATATATTTTCGGGGCCCCTTTTAAAGAGGGCCCTGGGACAAGCTATCACAGATGCCTCCCTCCTCTCGCGCTCTCTGGCAGATTATAATAATAATTGAAAATATGTCATTGTCTTCTGAGTTCATTTGGAATTCAGTGTAATGCTTTAATTGGATTTATTTCGTATGTATATTGTTGGAATGAGCGTTTGTATAAGATTTTGGATGTAAGGCATTTTTACATAAATAATTTGAGTTACAATGGTTGATATTATATATTGAAAAATGTCGATATATTTGGGAATAGGTTGTGAGGTTGGTGAAATTGTGGTTTATCTAGTTAGTAAGGGGGCAAGTCTTTAGGAAGCGAAAATTTTCTACTTTAGTGTGTAATAAGTGTGTAATTAATGTGTAACGTGTAATATGTTTGCGTTGAGATGTTGAATGGAAGGCCGATTTCGAAGGACAGCTACGATGATTCACAGCATGCCCCCGTTACAGTTTACACTGATTGATGCAATATTTTCTTTTGTTTTTAACATTGTGAGAAGTGGTGATTCTCGTTGTATCTTATACAGCCTCATAACAATTTGCCTGGGAATGGTCAAACCTTTGATAATTTTGACTTTGTACAGGAGCAATTCCCTTGATACGAGGTTGAATTGGTTGTACACAGTACATAAATTGTTGAATCAAAATATCAGTTATGCTCTGTGCCCATTAGGTCCATTGAACATCCCTCCAAATGTTTTTTTTTTCATTTCCTTTATAGTCTAAATACCTTTTCTAGATAGTTTGATTTTTAAACTCTTAAAGTATAGAGGTTTCTGAAATAGTTTTTCGTATACTTATGAATATTACTGTAAATGAATTTATTGATGGGTCTCGATATGAATAGAATGGTATGTTACTTTCTTCGCAGCATTACCGGAAATTTCTAAAACGTGCTATACTTGTGAACAAGATTTTGACTTCATTGTTGATTGTACGAGTTATGAAGTCATTTATAGTAGTTTTTGTTATGTCTTCAATTAGTGGTGAATACTCTTTACCTATCACATTAATTGGAAGTATTTTAACTCTAGCTGTTTCTGTAGGTCTTTCTTCACTGTGTAGCTGTTGTGATGGTGAAATCGTTCCATCTGGCGTAGTTGCCGTTGCTTTATTTGTCTTCTTCTGAATTTAACGTAGATGAAACCAGGACGATGTATGTGAATTGTAGACTTTCTATTCTTTGTCTTTTATCTTGTTGTTCATCATTCGAACTTGAAGTTCGATTTTTACTCACAAGGTCTTGGTGAGCTAGTCCTGTAAGAGGAAGTTGTACTGTCGGCTGTAGTTGTTGAAGTTGCTGATGTTATTGCTGTTTTTCTGCTGCTGCATAAACTGGAGTCTATTAAAATTTTACTTTTCCAAGGACTGATTTGTGATACTACGTCACAATCATCTTGTGTTCTTTTAGAATGTTTGTTTACACGAAGACCTGATGTGATACTTACATTGCACCTGTTCACATGGAAAATATTTTGAAGCATGTTTGTGATAACGTGCGTTAATAGCTTGAGCAAGTACTCAGGAACCGTTTCGAAACCAATACTAACATGTTTATATGCGCTCGATAACATCTTTCTCAGTTGCCAGCTCATTGTTCAGTCACTATTTAGATATCTGTAGGATTTATTGTAATGCAAAAAGATTTTCTCCAGCAGAATACAGAGTATTTTGAGTATGGACGAGCTTCTTCCCCGTTTCGTTTTAAGTACAGCTTGTTTTATGTAACCTTGTTTCTTTTTAATTTCCTTGCGTTAATTCTTTTCTTTCGAAATATAAATGTAAATGTGTGTTTACGTATTGATGTGTGATTGTCTAATAAATTAATATCTGATGATACAATAATTTTTGTCTTCTTTATTAGTTACTATTTGTAGGACTTAAGTGAGTATACTTAATTTTTGAATGTTAATTCAGGTCGGGAAAAGATTTTCTGGGATACTTTTGCCAAACTCAGAAAAATCCGTTCATCAGGTCATAGATTCATTAATACCTACAGTGTTAAACAAATTTATTTCGTAATGGTTGTGATGATAGCTGCCCAGGTAACCTGAATTCTAGTGCATGGTGGATGTTTAACCATTGTTTTTACGATCCGATTTTCAAAAATTTATCCGTAATTTGTTTCATAGTTGCTACAGCATAAGTTGTAATAAGTCGAACGCACGATGTGTACTGTTTTAAAACTACTGTTGCTACAATTACTAGTATTTTCTGACAATAGTAACTGTTATGTAGTTTTATAACACCACCATTTCTGTCCATATTAACATATTTCAGACATGTCTTGTAAATCACATTACCAATCGTAGGGCACGAGGTGCGAAAACTAATTCTTTTAAAGTAATGCACTTTCATCAATCGGGTTATTTTATTAGTTTAGAAAAATACAAAAAATATTTTTCTAAAATTGCTCTATAGTTAAATATGATTAGAAATAGTGAATCACCGCCTTTGTGTTCACAAGGGAAATCAGCATCACACAAAATCTACAATGCAATGCAAAAGTTTACGTGACAAATTCTTAAGACTGAAAAGTCCATGCCGATGTAATGAACAAGCTGCAAGCTGCATGTCAATGCAATGAACATTCTACATCTTCTGAATTTTAGATGTTAAATGTGCGCCATCCCATCGTACGAAAATATCAAAGTTAATTACATTTAAACATCCCCCCCCCCACACACAACTTCTTTGCTTTGCTTATTTTTTCTTACTATCAAACATTAGGCGAGTTTGAACACTTAGAAAAGATACATGAAGAATGGTCACTCACTAGAGACACTTCTGTACAGCTTAAACAATGAAGTGCGTATTACAAAAGAATAGCATTATAAAGAATAAAAACTTTAACTACACAATTTGTGAATATTGCATTTTCACGGCAGGTCACTTTTGATTTAATTTGAAGCGTTTAATTTACTGGAAAAAATGCTGACGCAGCAGGAAAGCACAAATGAGTGTTTTAAAGTTTCCTAATTGCTGACACAGCATATTCTTAAAACAATATTTTCATAACTAATAAATATTCAATTTTTCAACAGCCGAGTCAGACATTTGCATGTTTGCATTTTAATGCCAGAAATGTCAATGAGACTTCCTTGGTTGAAAACGGGACTTCCGGGTGTGCAGGAAACCAAGAGACTCAGGGTGTTGCGAAATTAGTAGGCGGACGTTTGTCGGTCGCCTCAGAAATATCTCACGGACGCCGAACCTTCCTCGCCCGACAACAGGGATTCCGCGGCCACGGCACCAAATGCGCAATGTATTCCAGACGCACCATTCGTCCCAACGGAAAGTACCACAACTGACTCTTGGTCCAGAAACATAGCAGACATCTCCGATATGTTTCCTTCTTTCTCTTTCTTTCCTTCTCTCTCTCTCTCTCTCTCTCTCTCTTTCGCTTTATTTCTCGGTCTCTCTCTCTATCGGTTTCTCTCTATCTCTCATCTCTCAAGAAATCATACGGAGTTCGTGGCGTACTGCGATAAAAAAATCTCGGATTCTGCCTTCCCCGACAAAGATCTTGGGCACTTCGACTTTGTTCTGCGAGCACATATACACATAGAAGAAGAATTGTGTTGCAACATCGCAAGTAACTCTAGTACGGATGAAACCAAAGGAAAGGATTGTGCATTTGCGCCTGGGTCTCTAGCGAGCAGGGCAAATTCGTCTGCCGAGAGATTTCTCGTAAGAACGGGTTGTTGGGTTTCAAATTTCATTAAAAAATCCCGTGTCAGAAAGAGTTCCGTCCCTTAATGATTTATTTCAGTTCGCTGTTATGGAATCAACTAAAATATTACTTCATTTTAATATTTATTTCAGAAGCCAACGTAACGTTAATTTCATATTAGTCTTTATTTTCAGAACTCAACGTAATCTTCTGAATAATTATACGAGTAATTTCAATCCACATGATAATTAAATGTTTTTAATTGAACGAAGCATAGGAAAAAAATAGACATTAAAATATTATTGAGACATGGAAAGATTTCGTGTATTTCGAGAGATGAAATTAAGAACGTAGGTCGAAAAGGTCCTTGAACTTTGTATTCGTGCGGGATGATGCAGTTACAAACATCCTCATTTAGAATGGATTAAAAATAAAAGTGCATATTGATGGCACAAAATGACTTAAAATATTACCAAATGTTTTTCATATACCAATTATCATATAATCGATACAAGAACTGACCAGTTTCGTCTGTCCTTAAACGTGTTGTTTGAATAAAACTTGTTTACTCCTTGCAACATATTAACTTGTTTTTGTCGTTATATTTCATTCACACTTACGTTCACGAGAATTATGTTTCAAAACCTTTTCTTTCTTTTGCAGTATTGGTGTACCAATTTTCCTACCTGTCTGCATATTTCTGGCTGAACGCAATGTGTGTTGATATGTACTTGGCCTTCAGGTAGGTAATTACATTCCTTAAAATTTTGAGAACTCATCTTTTGAGTATGTTGAATCCTGTATTATTATTATTATTATTATTATTATTATTATTATTATTATTATTATTATTATTATTATTATTATTATTATTATTATTATTATTATTATTATTATTATTATTATTATTTCAAGAATTTTAAAGACATGATTTAAATATTTTTGACATTTGTAGGTTTTAGAGAATGTATTTTCTAATGCGAATTTACCTTTAAATCTAAATCATATGTTACATGAATGTTTAAATTATTCGTAATCAGTATTTTTGGAATAATTAAGAGTTTAATGAGAGCCGAAGTTAAGTTTAAATGATGTAGGTGTGTGACGTCACATGAAGTTGTTATGTATTGTTGATCTGAAGCTTCGTGTTGCAAAAGGATTAGGGTCCCCTTCCATTCTGTTGAAATAACTTATTGTTATTTTAACTGTTAAATTATTTCTTCAGGAGAGGCAGAACATCATTTCATGAAGTATAGAGGGAAAAATCAAATTACATGTAATTCTTCTTCTAAATTACTAAAATTACGTATTATAATATTACTGTTCCCTTTAATCTCTCACAACAGTTCACAGACCCATTAACTAGATACCGTATCACTGCTGACAAGGGTACATTCGAATTTTTCTAAAGCTAGAGAGAGACTTAGGCGTAGAGAAAGAGCGCAGTAATCGTAACAGGTAACACGTGAACCAAAAATTCGCGAAAGCAATGTGAACGTTTTAAAACCTCCTTTTATGTATAAATAGTTCATAAAATGACATGTACGTATCTAAGTTTATATTAATATAAAATCAAAGACTAAATTTTCAAGTGTAGAACTCTACACTCAAAGAGTCTCAAAGTTGGAGTAGTGAACCAACATCGATAGCAAAACATCGATGTTACCAAACTTCGATGTTCAAAATTAAAACATGGATGTTAATAATAATCGATAAAAAACCATCGATCTTTTTAAACACATATGTTTTATAGCTGGTTTGATAAACCCTATCATTCAATTGTTGGGCAACAAAATTTAATTTGAGAGCGTCTCTCTTTATTTATATAAAATTAATATTTAACTGACAATAAAGCAACAAAATAATAACAACGAAAAAGAACGAAGCCTGATCGCCCAAGGTCTTCTCAAAGGGTGAGTCCTCAATTCCCAGAAGAAGAGGAAAAAAGTGGGAAGCATATGGAGCACACATTGACTGCCCCTCCATATGTGAAATGCGAGGAAAGGCAGGAAATATTAGGAGAGTGTCGAGGAAATCTCGGGTGTGGAAAAGTTTGCTCAGTGAAGGTAGTACAAACAGTGTTCCTTTGTTTTGAACACATTAATTGACATTAGTACTATTGTCAGTTATTGTTTCATTTTAACTTTTACAAAATTGAAATTATGAGAACTTTTCATTCACAAAGAAAACAGTGAAAACGAAAAACAACATCGAGCACAAAACATGGATGTTAAAAACACCGGCTTTTAGTATATCGATGTTTAAATATTGATGTTTCTACAAAAACAATAATGTTTTGAAAACATCGGCGTCGATGCCTAGTTTGTACTTCTAGGTTGTACTTCTCCATTTATACAGGAGCGTCCAGAAGGGCGTCCACGGCAACTTGCCCCAGACCCCAACTGAATTGGGACCCCAAAAGTTTTTTAATCAAAAGAAATGACAAATATATTTATCTTTAATCCAAATTTTACACTGTAAGTTGTTTCTGATTCATGGAGAAATGAATTGTTTACGATTTGGGAGAAGAGGACAATTTGTGTTTTAAATAAGTGGCCCCCTTGGACCAACTGCCACAGGCCCCTAGTTTTCTCTGGACGGTCCTGTTTGGCCTGGCCTGAGAGTGGGTGTTGGCCTGGCCTGAGTGTGAGTGTTGGCCTGGCCTGAGTGTGAGTGTTGGCCTGGCCTGAGTGTCAGTGTTGGCCTGGCCTGAGTGTGAGTGTTGGCCTGGCCTGAGTGTGGGCCTGGCCTGTCCTGAGTCTGGGTGTTAGCTTGGCGTGAGAGTGGGTGTTGGCCTGGCCTGAGAGTGGGTGTTGGCTTGGCCTGAGTGTGGGTGATAGCCTGGCTTGAGTGTGGGTGTTGGCCTGACCTGAGTGTGGGTGTTGGCCTGGCTTGAGAGTGGGTGTTGGTCTGGCCTGAGTATGGGTGTTGGCCTGGCCTGAGTGTGGGTGTTGGCCTGGCCTGAGAGTGGGTGTTGGCCTGGGCTGAGAGTGGGTGTTGGCCTGGCCTGAGAGTGGGTGTTGGCCTGGCCTGAGTGTGGGTGTTGGCCTGGCCTGAGTGTGGGTGTTGGCCTGGCCTGAGTGTGGGTGTTGGCCTGGCCTGAGTGTGGGTGTTGGCCTGGCCTGAGTGTGGGTGTTGGCCTGGCCTGAGTGTGGGTGTTGGCCTGGCCTGAGAGTGGGTGTTGGCCTGGCCTGAGAGTGGGTGTTGGCCTGGCCTGAGAGTGGGTGTTGGCCTGGCCTGAGAGTGGGTGTTGGCCTGGCCTGAGAGTGGGTGTTGGCCTGGCCTGAGTGGGTGTTGGCCTGTGAGCCTGGCCTGAGAGTGGGTGTTGGCCTGGGCTGAGAGTGGGTGTTGGCCTGGCCTGAGAGTGGGTGTTGGCCTGGCCTGAGAGTGGGTGTTGGCCTGGCCTGAGAGTGGGTGTTGGCCTGGCCTGAGTGTGGGTGTTGGCCTGGCCTGAGAGTGGGTGTTGGCCTGGCCTGAGAGTGGGTGTTGGCCTGACCTGAGAGTGGGCAGAGAGTGGGTGTTGGCCTGGCCTGAGAGTGGGTGTTGGCCTGGCCTGAGTGTGGGTGAGTGTGGGTGATAGTGTGGGCCTGGCTGGAGAGTGGGTGTTGGCCTGGCCTGAGTGTGGGTGTTGGCCTGGCCTGAGTGTGGGTGTTGGCCTGGCCTGAGTGTGGGTGTTGGCCTGGCCTGAGAGTGGGTGTTGGCCTGGCCTGAGAGTGGGTGTTGGCCTGGCCTGAGAGTGGGTGTTGGCCTGGCCTGAGAGTGGGTGTTGGCCTGGCCTGAGTGTGGGTGTTGGCCTGGGCTGAGAGTGGGTGTTGGCCTGGCCTGAGAGTGGGTGTTGGCCTGGCCTGAGAGTGGGTGTTGGCCTGGGCTGAGAGTGGGTGTTGGCCTGGGCTGAGAGTGGGTGTTGGCCTGGCCTGAGAGTGGGTGTTGGCCTGGCCTGAGAGTGGGTGTTGGCCTGACCTGAGAGTGGGTGTTGGCCTGGCCTGAGTGTGGGTGTTGGCCTGGGCTGAGAGTGGGTGTTGGCCTGGCCTGAGAGTGGGTGTTGGCCTGGCCTGAGAGTGGGTGTTGGCCTGGGCTGAGAGTGGGTGTTGGCCTGGGCTGAGAGTGGGTGTTGGCCTGGCCTGAGAGTGGGTGTTGGCCTGACCTGAGAGTGGGTGTTGGCCTGGCCTGAGTGTGGGCGCGTGCGTGCGCAGGCAGCTGACGGGCGCGCGTAGCGGCGAGAGCTCGCGCTTCCTGGCGTACTCGCTGTACGCGTGGGGGTTCCCGGCCGCTGTCGCCGGCGCCACCGCCGCCGTGCAGTTCACCCTCGACCCGGAGGAGGACGCCTTGCTCATGCCCTTCAACCCCAACGGATGCTACTTTCGCAGTGAGTGGTCTCTTAGTTCACGGCCCTCTCTGGCAGGCAGTGGCGGATCCAAACAGGGGCATGGGGAGGGGCATTGGGTCATGGCCCCCGAAGACCTAGAGTTTTCTTTTGTAATCTTCCTTTATTTGGCAAAGTAGATTTAAATCTTTATTTATGTCAGAATTATGTAATTATTTAAAACACAATGTTGTATAGTACCATATACACACTATAAAAATAATATAATATAATAACAAGTATGTTTATTAAGAAAAATCTCTCCCCAAATTATCAGCTACATCGCCCCAGCCCCCAAAAAATGATCGTCTGGATCCGCGCTGGCTGGCAGGGGTAGTGAAATCACTCCCATTCTTTATCTTAACGTCTGTTGTCTATTTGTCATACCATACATGTGTAATGTTGAATCTGTAACTTATTTAAAACAGAAGGGACTCAAACTAGGTTCTAAGCGGGAAAGAAAGCAATCGTTGGAAAATATTTTAGAATCTGTTTTAAAAAGGGTCAGAAAACTATTACAGATTAAAATACTCTCATGTCATTGCAGACCGCAAAAAAAATCAGGATTTGTCCGAATATCATTTGTGATTTACTCAATGTTCGTGCTATAACGTTGAAATTTAATTTTAATCATACGCCTGATTTTTTATCAGTTATTGTTTCTTGATGGAAATTCTTATAACGAGAGGTAATATTTGGATTTTCGATTGTTTCAGGTAATGAGGGACTGTTTCTTTACCTGTATGGACCAGTATTACTTCTGCTACTAGTCAATCTACTGCTATTTGTACTTACGGCTACCCGTATTCATCAGTTACATCGAGACACAGCGGCCATTCTAGATCCAGAAGAGCGGAGCACAGCCCTATGCAGCCAAGGAAGGTAGGCCTGACTGAATTTATTGAATATTTTCACCTCAATGATAAAAACAATAATAAAAAATATGGTGGATATGATGAACATAAACATTGAGTGTGGGAAATCGTCAACACAAGTTTACTACTTGATGATTTCTTTGTTGTTTTTTTAAATTGTTTGTTGGACTTTTCACCTAACTTCATATTATATTTACTGCATAAAACTTCGAATTTTCATTTATATTTATAATTATCATACACTTAATTAATACAACGATATACGTGATACGTTATCATACACTTAATACAGTTAGAAGTACATTTAGTAATAAAAGTTTCCGGAGAAGCAAACATTGAAGAGTAACTGCGTCGTTTGTCTGAAAGAATATTTTCTTCACGTTTCTGCACAGCGTGTTTCACTATCTCGTATAATGCTTACGCAGTACACAGTAAATATTGTAATGAGGGAAATATAGCGATTTTTAGATAGAAAAAAATCTTATTGCATGGCCCTGATAACAAAAAAGTAGATAAACCTTATGTTGGTAATGCTGTAAATTACTTCCTCTATCATATTTTGTAGTCAGAATTCATGTTTTTAGGTCCTTGATACTGAAAAGTATATTGACTTCAAAACGTTTATATGTGTATCCATCTGACTGTGGTTAACTCTAGCGTCTAAACCGTTCTGCCGATTTTTTCCCTATTGATATCCCCGATCGATCTGAACGAACTTGAGGCTGTCGGAGTTTGAACCAGATATTTTGATTTTGGGGGCTACTTTACATGAAGCCTCAGCAACATTTTGAAAAATTTCTCAAAAATGGCAACAGATTTTTTGAATTAACTTGATCCTCGGATAGCGTAAATAACTCTTAAAATAATTGCGCTCTCATTTTCGTTGAAATCTCCGATTATTTGCAAAATGCACAAGTTCAATATAGGTGAATACGTGAGTGAGACGTGGTGATCTGTTGAAGGACACGAGTGATGATGCCTGGGCGGCAGCGTAGGAGGATGTATGGCTCGGACACGTGGGTGAACACCACTTCTTGGACCGTTGCTGGCTCACGACTGACGCTCCGTCGGACCGCGCCACCCGAAGCAATCAGGGTGTAGCGTCGTGTCGCTAAAACCAACGTCGGCACGCAGCGTGGTGCCCACCGGATGCAGAGACAATGGCAGAAGCTATGACACACGGGTTTTTTCCGACGGGGTATGCGGGCGTTAGGGCGGAGGCAATGGAGGCGGCGGGCAGCGTCGCGAGGGCTATTTAAGGGCTGTGGAACAATAGCTCTTCCTTCTTTGAGACAGCGGCATCGGCAGCGTAGGTCGTCCGTGAGAAGTGCGTGCGTGCGCGCTGGAAGGAGCCGGCAGTTATTGTCGTGACTAGTGAGACATGTAGTCGGTCTCAGGGCAAGCGGTACTACGTACGGCGAAACATTAGGTAGTATGTTCGGTGTGGTAGCCGTTGTAAATATCTCTCCTAGCAGTGGGGTCTATTTAGTTAGTTAATTGTATACAGTGCATTGGTTATTTGTGACTACGGTCTAAATTGTAAATAAACCTGCTGTTATTACAACCCACTCTCGTCTGTGTACTGATTACACCCGTATGACGCCACAAGGGGGCCGCTGCGCAGGGGACGCG